>JANVCG010088440.1:0-15786 GCA_025505365.1 Haliclystus inabai
TTTGCTTGCAGTGGTCCTATCTACAAACTCATCACAACAAATCTTGGTGGTGAAAGGCGTTTTGCTGCATCTGTAGCTAGACGATTACAGTCTTTAGGTATGAATTATATAACTATATATTAAAGAATTAAAGATTATATCAGATCATGGTGTGCTAGGTGTTCTATCATCTAAAATTTTACTAGCTGTCAATTTTGACTTTAAAATTTATAATGGGAGTGTATAATTTCTTAACTGTGTTTTAAGGTGGGTTGTTATTCGTTTTATAACAATCACACACGATCTTGGCTGAGATAAGATTAACCCAAGCAGAGAATACCTACATTAACGTGAAATCCCCAGAGTTTGTGATAGTAGACATGGCCATCTTTTTGAAAACATCTCTTTCTGT
Organism: Haliclystus inabai; assembly: GCA_025505365.1. NCBI lineage: Eukaryota > Metazoa > Cnidaria > Staurozoa > Stauromedusae > Haliclystidae > Haliclystus > Haliclystus inabai. The sequence goes on from JANVCG010088440.1 coordinate 392, forward strand.
CACTTGACTTGAGTTGTGCTTTGCATTTTATCCTAGGTGCATTAACAAAAGGAGACCGACGTGCTGCTACTGGTGCTGATCTTGCTCAGTTCAACTTTGATACCTTATATGGTAAACAAGCATTGCGTTCAATGTATAATTCCATATGCAAGGTATACTTCATTTTCGCCTTCTTTTGCACCTCAATAATGATTTTTAATTTAAAATGGGCTGATTGTACAGTTTCCATTATTTTAATGCGTGTGATTGAAGCTACTTGATGTAGCGCATGTGATTTTATTGATAAGATGGATTGATCGTATATATATTTTCACTGTTAATACTAAACAATAGACTTGATCAGCAGCCCTTTGTATTTACATATCACTCAACACCATAGTTGCTATAGTAGAATATAAACTATTTCTACTTCTCTTAGCTTTGTATGTTGGCTTTGGATTCCTAACTCCTACCTTCTTCTGTGTGTCTAGAATACGTTACCAAGTGGAGTGGCATTTAGAAGTATTTGTCCTGACCAATCAATTCAGTTATCTGATTTTTTTCAGGAGATGAGGGTAAGTATGAAATCTATGTTTGATGAAAAGTAAATCAACTTATTCATCTCTAGCATTTTTTATCTTTTGAATTTGATTTAATATGTATTATGCTATATCGTAGAACGTTAGATACTCCTGAATTTATTAGCATCGAAACAAGTGTACATCATTTTCTGCTGGATTAGCCTGCGTGCAGACAGACTTTTCCTCTTCGTATAGTCCGTCTGCGCATTGGCCCGCAAAATCGTGTTCCAATTGTTTGTACTGAATTTCTACCAAGTAAGAATCAGCAAAGTGTGGTTTCTGGTACTCAATCCAATTCACATTGTTTTGACGAATTGAGACTAGCTGTGTTGCTTTGTTCTCACATTCTATTAGCCAATCGCAACGCACTACCAAAAATCTGGTAGTGGAAAGAACAATTAGAACACGAATTATACCGAGGAAAAAAGTCTGTCTGCACGCAGGCTACTGCTGGATTGGATTGACCAAATTTATTCTTAAATCGAATCAACACGTTATAGAAAAATAAATATTGGTTCCTACAATATAAAAAGAATGCCTCAATTACTTCTTACAGGATTCAAATTCCAGATGAATGGTTCGTTTGGTTCGTATTTTATTAGTTATGCACAAAGACGCGTGCCCCGGGTGGAGGGGGAAAGCACCAATGTGCATTTGATGGCTTTATCTAAATCCAATGTTAGATTGATGTACCGTCTGTTCTTCCAATTGTGAATCTTTTGTGACATTGATGAATTTGACATTCATTTCCTGTATATAATTGCTAACAAAATCTTATTTTGATTTTGAATATTGTGCTTTATTTCTTTCCTGTAGGATTGCTTGGAAAATATGGACATCCTTGAGCGTAATACAATTGCACCATTGGTTCTGGAGAAGGATATTAACGATATACCGAAATTCTTAAATCGAATCCTTGGCACTGAAGTGAAACAGCAAAACAAGGTATTGAAGTATGAGCCTAATGTATGGTGATCACGCCCTTCTTGACATCTGCAAATCTATTTAGAGTATGCATACAGTCTTAGTTGTTGAGGGACGTTGAAAGAGTTTAATTTTAATGGGTGTTTTAGAGCAAACTGCAGCATTTGTGATTTTATAGGCATACAGTATAGTGAGAATTATTCGAGAAAGACTCATCTATTCTTACTTTTGTGTCATTCTGAGAGGCCATAAGGCCGGTGACTGCCTCATGGGCCTTATGGCCTTTCGCTTTGATGGATGGCGTGATCAGTATAAACCAGAACTACATATTAACAGAACTACGTATAAACAAACTGATTAATTCTGGTTTGTTATATTGACATTGACGACTAATGAACTGTGCAAAAATATCTCAGAAACACAATTCTCAACTTTTAGGTGTTTGGAGGCTGGTGTCATTCTGATTCGACTTTAATTTTTTCATTTAATTTGATTCGCCATTGAAGGCAGGGAATACCGAATAAGAGTGGTTCGCAGTTACCGTTTTAGATAAACCCTAATCTTTGCAGAGTGTGTAGGGACTATGTGGAGTTGTCTGTTGTAAAATCAATATACTTATCGACTGCACGATACCATTCACATTACAAATACAAGATACTATAATTTTAAGCCTTGGAAAAAGTCCCTCTCTAGTTTTTCGAAGAAATCCCTTTTTTCAGAAGCAAAATCAAAATTGAATGAAGAAATCTTTCTGTTTTTGTAATCCAAGTTGATTCTGTAATTGGTAAACAACGTTTTAGATCTACTCGTCTAGGTATTATATTATGATTATTGGATGTTTGATGTTTGATCATTTGAGCTTTTTCGATTTCATTTCTCTTTATGAATTGTGTTTGTAGATATTTTCTTTCTTCACTCAATGCCTTGACTCAGTCACATTAGCTGCTAAGCGGGAAGGAAGGTAAATTTTTCTCTTGTTTGTATCGAAAACAAGATTTCAAAGATGATTTGTATTTCTTGGGGAATTTTCGACAATATTTCTTTTAATCGTATGATAAAAATTGTGATCTTGTCTCCACATCTTCAACACGTTTCATCAACTGAGCTGGCTAACGTGCCCATCCTATCGTTTATATTCAAATTGAGAACTGTTGTAACATCTGTTTTTATCATATAATATTTTTGTTTATTCCAGATTCAATGAAGGTGTTACAGATATCCGAGCCAATTCAATCACAGTTGAAACTGAGCCAACGATTGTCTTTGAATCATCCCGTCGTGGTACAAACATGCAAACGAGGTTTTTAAAACATTATTCTGATGCTCCCATTCTTTTAATATGCTGGACGACCTGTTTTAATACAGCAATTTTCAAATTCCTGATTACTCTCAAGTCTTTTTATAAAATATGATTCTGCATTAGAAATTGTTTGAAGTGTTAAATTTTTCATCACCCACTTGCTATTGCAAAAGACATTAAAATTGAGCCAAATACAGTAGTAGCTTGCTCATCTAGGGAATTGTATAATATTTACAAGGACAAGTTCTGCATTTCAATCATTATTTTATCATTATTCATTATGCAGCTCTGTTATTACAATACTGTTTCCTATGATACAAAGATAGGCTTTCCTTAATCTAACAATCTTAAAGGATACACGTATTTGTGAATAATAATTATGTTTTTTTCTAACTGCAAGGCACATGACGTTGAAAGTTGATCGTGGCGTCCCATGGGAAGAAGCGTTATCTCGACTCGAAAAATGCCCAGGAAATTTTAATGGGTTTTACTGTTCAAAGAAAGAACAAAAAGGTCGAAGATTACACTTACTTGCAATACAGAAAGACCATTCATCTCATCTGTTTATAGTTACAAGGTATTCACACTCTTGACAGTAGTATTTTAACCCAAGCCTTGATAGCCTTTGGAGTACACACCCCAAGTCACATTAAGAAGTTCACGTTTTTTTCAATCAACAACCGTTCATCAATATTGAATCGTGTACTCAATGGTTGAGGGGAAAATACGTTACTAAAATGGATTTTTACAAAAGCAGTTTTTATATTTGCAAATTGCTTCTTTGATATGTCAAATTCATTTACTAATAATTATTCCTCTCAACGAAGTTGTAGTTGCTGTTGTAATCTTTTCGCATTGTCAAACTTCATTGTAGGGTATCGTATTGCGAAGCCAATATTAATGTGTCCTCATATTGATAAGAGCTGGATTAAATTCGATATTTGGTTTTCTCTTTTGCTTATAATCGCTGTGCTCATAATACCATAGATAACTTAATTGTTTCTATTTTTAGGCCTAACACAGGGCAATCACCATTTGAAGAAGAAAAGGCTGACTTATTACGAAAATATAACCGTGTTACTAAAGAAGAAGCAGGTTTGTATATACATATTATGTTGAACTGATTTTGTTCCTGAGGCCCATTGAAAGTGGGCTGTTTTCCTATCGTAAGTACGTTCTTCAATCTGATTCCCGTTTCTGTGCTAATACTCAGACATTTGCTGCTTCAGTTTATCGGCAAAGGACAACACAAATTAAAATCGTAACACTACTGATAGACTTGCGACCGAAGCGAAGAAAGGTTTTTTTAAGAAAAGACAAATATTTAGATTCTTCCTTTTGGGTAGCTTCCTCCAAATTTGACCGATGTTTCACAAATATTTCCATTTTAATGGATCTTATTATGTTCTTATGCGATTCGGAACAACTCGGGTATCAGGACTTAAAAATACTCATTTTTGCATTCTTTTGTTTATATATATATATATGCGTCCCTATCTATCACAATATTGAGAAAAAATGCTGCCATTTCCCGCTACTTTACTGTGAGTACCTTACAAAATACCAAATCGGTACATAAGGAGTATGATTGAGCTACTAGTAGGGGTAAAAAATGACAGCACGGATAAAATGCTGTTCCTTTTAGTGCAGTCTTTTCAAATGCGTTGCATGTTCATTTTGCACTTAACTGAAATCAACATCCAAGGACCTTTCCTTTTTGTGTTCAGGCTATAGATTCAGTAGTGTTTTACGTTCGACATTACATTCGTTTCGCTCTGCTTATTTACTGTGTTTGGAATCTTTTTCCCATAGAGAAAGGCTGGACTGATCAATATGTTCGTACGGAATTCCAATGCATTCATGGAGAAAATTGCAGATCAAGACCATTGTGCACTGGTAAACGTCTGTTAGGAAATTCTGCAGGCTAGGGAACCGTGTTGACTAGTTGGACAATACAATATCAGTTTTTTCTTTTTTTTGTTATGTTTTGGACCATTTAACCCCAGACAGATAAGCATATTCTTGCTTTTTTCATTTGAGTGGATAACATATGAAATCATATAACAGGGTCTGCAAGTGTGTATTTTATAATCGGATGCCCTTCCTGACGCCAACCAATAGTACTTCGGCAAGGGATTGAATCCATGACTATGCGGATCGAGGTCCAGCTACTTAACCACTGCACCACGGCAACAATGTCTCGTGCTAACAGTGTTTTGATATGGGGTAGTCACTCCAGACTTCTTCTGTTTTCAGAAATGATTTTTCGTATAGATGATTTTTCCTATAGATGATTGCAAATGTTACTGGAATGTAGCATTGTATTGAGGGATAAGCTAGTAATTTGAGCCACTCTGCAAAGCTGTTTTGAACTATAAAACGTCGTTTGTACAATGTTTCTTCTTAATCAACCATCGAGCGTTAGTGTATTCTTGTTATTGCACTTTCTCTTCTCAGTTGGATGTCGTACAACTTCACTACACTTACTCTGTGGTCGCATTATTGCTTTGCTATCTGTGTTGGAGCTAACTGTTGTGAAATTTGCACAAAATCTAGGTCTAAGGTATGGCATGTATATGTAAGAGAACCATTTGGATATTTTGAGCTCCCTCTATTCCATTTACGATTTCTATTTCACGAAAGGACGAGCTGTAGGAAATATATGTAATATCAATAAAGAGTTTTCTTAGCCTAAGAAATTTCTCCTCTTGCTTATTAATTCTACTAATTGCTGTTTTCACTATCGAACTAAGAGTGATGTTTTATATACGTAAATTTGAGACTAAAGCTAATGAAGCCTACCAATTGTAGGATATTTGTTTTTGTACAATTTTTCATTCAAATCGACCCTTTCTTATAATTGTTTAAACTCATAGATGTTTCCTAAATTTTGACCTTGAAAACTGAAGGTATTGCCCTAAATAATTTAAATAGGTAGATACTGCACTGCAGCATCATGAATTTGAAATCTAACAACAATATTATTTTCGGTTTAACTTTCTAATAGCCGTGAGAATCAAACCCTGCGCGTCGTTCGAGTGGAGTTGAATGACGGCGAGCGTCTTGTTGGATTACGGTATGCTGAGCCTCTTATCGATGAAGCCGAAAAGATTCTTCGCGATTCACATCATTTGAAAAATGGAGAAAAAAGTGAAATGGTGAGTTATGAGTTATTAATTAACGATGTTAGATAAATTACTCAGATGCACTTTCAGAGTTATGTTGAGTGTAACTCAAGAGTGAAGGTGGTATTTTGTCTTCCTCGGATACTGTGTAGAAGATCTAGCCTGACAGTTTGTATTTATTATATTTTCTTATCTTAAAAGAAAGGAATTACTTGTTTGTTCCACATACAGTGATTATAAGTGACAAGTATCAGTTTACTGTAAAGTATATCTGCCTTCAAATGTCTCACAACTGAATTCTTCCATGGGGTGTGCTCGTTTGTAAACACAGAATGAGAACACAGTGATTTTTGTGCATTCTATAACTAAGTTGATGGTCTCGTTTTTCGTTTACTAATGTTATACTGCTTTTGCTGATTGCTGTTTCCCTTCATTTGTACAGGTTGTGTCATCCGACCCTGTAATCGAACCTGTAAGTGCTGTAGTTCCCAAATGCCAGAAAAAGGCTTTCACTCCACCTATTACGTTGAAGAACTTCTTCAAACCGAAGCCATCCCCTTCAGAAGACAGCCCTCTGCTGCAATCTGGACCAACATCAAATCCCATCGTAAATAAGTCCCAGAAGTCAGCCAAACTCTCGAAAGCCTCGAAAAGAGCGTCAGTAGGTAAACGCAATGATGTAAAGAACTTGGATCATAAACGACAAAAACAAAGTAATATTTTCACTTCCTTTTCACAAAATCAAAGTCAATCAAAAATTAAATCAATATTATCTTGTCCAATATGCAATCAATCATTCGATGAAAAATCCAGTAATTTAGATATTAATAATCACATCGATAGTTGTATAATTGAATGATATATTTTTTATTCCTATCTATAATGCAAATAGTGTATATTATATGTATGCCATTTTCTTTTGTATTTAAGTAATAAAATGGTAAGCACGGTGTCGTATTTCTATCAAGGGTTTGGTTTATAGAATTACAGAGAGTGATATGGTATACAAGTCTCTTTCAAATGTACCCATAACACTTTGATCATTGAAGGGTTATATCACACATTTGCTATGTCTTTATAGGCATATTTACTGAACGAGAAAATGTTGGGAGGCATAAGCGAAGAGGTAACAGAATCATGAGCTGCAAGCGAATGATTGTTAGCTACCCGATTGTCTCCCAATATTTTCAAGTTTTGAAAATATGATTTCAAGATATTACGTGAAAAACCTGCAGTCTGATTGGATGAGAGTCTTTCGGAAAATTGGAATTAAGATCATTCGAGTAATATAAAAAAAGCCGCACTATTCATCCAAATGCCCAATCTACTCTTTCAACAATTGTTAGTCATTTTAGGCTCCTTAAATTTAATTCGAGTTATATTTATATTCACACGCTATTAACTAATAGAGAAATAATCAAGTGTTTGTGTTTCGATATTGTATACCTCAGAACAGGAATGACTATCATGCTTATCATCATTTCAATAATCATCGCATCGTGTTAAAGTACCAAACACAAGGCAAAATGCAATGAAGACGATAAGTAATCTCAAGCTATAGCAGTAGCTAAATGAATACATAACAATGTTAAATTACACACGATATCAGTCTATACTAGTGTCGACCAATCACCGGCTTATTACATATTATAGGCATAACAGTTTGTTGTTGTATATGTGTTGAAGTAAATTTTATACACAAATCTGACTCCAGATTTCAAACAATTTTGCAACAAAGGTGCTGGTCATTTTAGACTCTTTAATCTATGGTGTGATTATAGTAAAAAAGAAACTTTGCATCAGAGCTCTACCCAGGATAAGCATCAACTCATCTCAATTCCAGTAGGCTCAATGTTCATTTTGCACGAATATCTCAAATGCAGTGGCTGCATCTCCTTGAAATGTGTTTGTTCCGCGGAAGTCATGGAGAAGCCAAAATGAATAACTCGCATCTTGAATGAAAGGATAGAATTTCAAAGTAGTAACACATGAAGCGGTAGTGTGGCTACCATTCAAAGACTTAAAATCACCGTCCGAAGCAACTCTTGGTCCACGAAATCCTTTCACCAGTATGATTTTGATTCCCCACGAGCATCCGAAAGGAAATCGATTGGAACTGGAGGAACATTTCAACCCTCCAGCAATGTGATTTAATTTGATTCTATACATTCCAGTTGGCAATATAAAAGTAAATGTCCCTGGTTCATTTCCACTTGATCCAACTTTAATCACCGAAGAAGCAGCTTTTTGGTAGTCTATGAAGTAGCAAAGGCACCAAGAAGAAGATTCATGTTTTTTGTCAGTTAAAGAAATCTTATAATAGCTAAAAAATTCTAATCAAATATGATACTCGGAGATACTGAGCTTCCATGAGGGTGACAACTCAAGCATCACATTGTAAATCTTTGTCAACAGCGCTTCTTTCTTGGAATATTTTGCTTTTTCACATTACACTTTTGTAGAAAATATCAATATGAATTCATACTATTCTATTTTGGTAATCAAATCAGATCCATAAATATCCCAAACAGATAGCTGCCTATATATAGCATTTGTTTGATTGAAAATATTACATGAAATTCCTACAAAGACGATGATGTTGCATCACACTTACCTGACATTGTGAATCTGTAGTCAATCTGAAACAAATACACAAGTGAGTTGTTATAGACTGCAATATGAAATATCAGTGCCAGCATCCCAATTGTCGAAAAAAACATGGAATATATCAGTAGAAAAATTGCAATTGAGCTGATTCATTGAACAGTAAATATAAGACTTATTCATTCACTTAAAAGGGATACATGAAAGTGTAATTTTACTCATAACTACTACCTTTACATGCCTGTTAATTTTTTATTTCAGATACCACAAAAAGGTGTAACATGGGAATATATCATGTAGTATAGGGTTTCACATCCTATTGCTTTCTTTACGTTATCTCCCTAATTAATCTACATTTTTTAGTTGTACTTTCTCTTTTCAATTTTATTCTGATAATGATAGTTCATTCGTTGATAATTTTTACCATTTCACTTTAATTGTGTATAAGGAGGGAATTATTGAATAAATGAATTGGTAATAAAAAAAATAAAAAAATTAACCCACAACAATAGTGAGATCTCGTTTGATCATGTTCACCAAACAACTTCGCAATAAAACGCCATGACGATTGGGGAATATTATCCAGAATAAATGGCTCACATTTTCGAATGTCATCCCTATGATTTGATATCTGGTGCCCAATAACAGGGCCAATAACACTATACTTTGGCATGATTCTCCCCAGTACATAGACTATACAACATCTAGTTGATAGAAAAATTGAGAATAATATTAACTACAATAACTTACTGGTGTGATGAAAATTGTGTCTTTTGTTATATCATTGACGAGTAGTTGATTCAACCCATTGATGCTGTAGAGTCTGCAGTTGGTATTTGTCGGATTACTTTTACGATAAGTGATAGCTTTGCAGAAAGTTGTTAGCTTACAATGCTGTCGACACAGGTAAATAGAAGCTGTAGTAATGCGTAAGATGAATTCTGTCGAGTTTATGGCTTTTTTTGCAAAATATCTACCCATATATTTTTCATTGACAATGAATTTCATATTTTGGCAAGTAGATGCGTTGATGAAGTTTTCACTCAAAACGTATATTGTAATGAGGATTCCAAAAAGAGGTGTAGTTAACAATATTTTTGTCATCACACTAAGCATGATTCTTTCACGTCCAGCCATTTTTATGCCTGTAAGCGAATAACGTCTGCCTGTAATAAGGCAGATGATATGGAGAAGGCTGCTGCAATTAATTTGAAGGAAACAGGTGGAGTCTGCTGAATTATGAATCAAGTACTGTTAATAGGATTACTATGGAAATCAATAACTCTTCCTTAGAAAGCACCGAATTTTCTCAGTGGTGTTCTATCAGTGAATTCACGCCATTATACAATTGATGTATTAAACTATATTTTTAATTTGATTTCACGTATAATCCTTTTTCTGCACTACTATATTTTTCAGCTGTTCTCACTAAGTATGACTTTGCAAAGTTTTATTAAATAGATGAATTTGTATTATGAATAAGTATTGCACACGTTTTATAGATATCTAAGAGGTTTTGCATATTAATGAATTCTTCGTGCGTCTCTTGATTCTCAAATAACTTTCTTGTATCCTCTTGTGGTGGTCATATCTGCTTTGATGGATTCATGGAATATTTTCCCTACTTCTGATTAGTCAAGAATTCGTTTGAAAGAATTCAGATCAATTTTGAACAATACAGATTAGGCACTATGGACATTGAGTATCTTATTGACATGTGATTGCCTAATGAATTGAAATTCAATGATGCGATGCTGAGGATGTTACGCACTTCTTGTGTCTCGTATACGCTCCTGTTGAGAGAATGCCAACTAGCCAAGTTAAACATCTCACTGTAATTCTGCAGTATTTTTTTTGTTACTGCTGAGAATATAAGAGTTTATAAATGCTAATATGTTACATTGAAACAAAGAAAATTAGGATGAATATCAAAATTTTGTTTGCTATAGATCTATTCGTTTTGGTGAAATATCTGTACAGTATATTAATAATAAATACTCTAAATGCTTCATTTCCTAACTAGGAGCTATTCTGAATTCAGTATCTCTTTTTGTTGTTTAGAAATTAAAGAAGTATATACTGATATCAGAAGGAGGCATATTGAAATGCAATAAGGCAAAGAAGTCTCCCTTCGTGCTTTTATATCGTCTATGCAACAATGTTCAGGATAGGTAAAATGTCTCATATACCTGCAGCTCTTTCAAGGTTGTATTGTTCCAAGGATTGAAGAATGTATTAAATCTTCAGAATATAGGTCACTTACAGAATATCAATAGATTATTTTGCATCTCAAATATGACAAAAACAGATCAATGCAGCGTTGGTAAATAAGAGGCAAATTTGATTCATTGTCGTATATAAGTTATCGATTCAATATTATCAGTAGAAGAGCTCTCTTTGGATTAGAAGCTGCAGAAACGAAAAGATCAGGAGCTTGGCTACAAGCACTACGTTCATTCTTTTTCGGATTATACCTTCCGAATATAGAAGATAGAATTCCAACGGCCTTTGCCTTGGCTGGGAATTTGCGAAGAACACACATGCAAATGCAGGGTAACAGAAACATAACAACTAACAACCGGTGGAGCACATGGCCTCGCATGTAAAAAGTCTGCTGATCACCTGTCAAGGCATTTAGAAGTAAATGACTTGCTAAGAAGAGCCATATTCTCTCGATTCTTGAGCCCCTGGCTTGTGCCACAATGACGGTGACGGTGCAACACTATATTACCGTGGAAGAAAGGAAAATGCCCGTGTGGGATATAACTTGCTCAGATGCATAAGGTTAATGGTTTTGTCCGTATTATCGAATTGAACAAGTATTGTTATTTAGATCACTCATCGAGTGTTTGATAAATTTCTCATATTCCTCCATGCAAAGATGTCTCGTTCAATGGGCTATAGCTATAGATATGTATTGAGGATACGCAAAATTAATCTCTGAAGTGTTACAGGAAACAAATTTTAATTTCTGAATCTCGAACATAGTGCAAATTATAAACTCCACAATTATCAGTATTTGTACATAACAAACCTGCATCATCTCAAGGTTTCAGATTGTTTCACTGGCTATGATCCAAATATTGTTATCTAATACTGCAACTCGCTGTTTTGTATCCTGAAACCCAATCATTGTGAAGCCTTGTTTCTTCATTTAGTCAAATCGTCAGATCGTAAAAGAACCCCTTATAACAAGATGTATTAAATTAATTTCTATCAATGTTATGATTATAAGGCTATACATGCTTATACAATCATCTATTTCTACTAATTACTATAAATGGTTATGTGGTGATTCAATTAAATGATATATCCATCAAATGAAACGAATCCATTTTCTAAGAAATAGACTAATGCTCACTCTGAGCATACATTTCAAACTTTGTTGAAGTAGATCCCAACGTTTGCTCAAGACTTTGAAGGTTATGTTGTAGCCAGAATGAATAAACTGCATTTTTTAACATCGGATAAAATTCAGTTGTGGCTACATATGGAGTTGTTTTGTGATCACCTTCAAAATCGTTGAATTTATTTTCGCTAACAATGACATCACCATGAGTATCTTTGAGTAGCATAATTCGTATTCCCCATTCACAGCCAAAGTTTGTTGTCGGACCTGGGGTTTTGCATGTTAGTCCACCACTTATGTGATTCAGCTTGATTCTATACATTCCAGTTTGCAATCCAAATATAAATGTCCCTGGCGGGTTACCCTTTGAAACAACTTCAATTACGGAAGATGCTGCCTTGAAATAGTCTGTAAAAATGGTAAAAATATGGTCTCGATTTCAGAGCGTGATATCGAGGATATGAATTAAAATTGAAACGATAGAACATGTTCTATGGTATCCTCGATCTAATTTACATACTTGAAGAAAATTAACTATAGAAATATGTTGATTATACTATATACTGTGTAATCGAGGTCTTCGCTTGAATTTGTAGGTTTTTGATTAGTATAAAGTGAACTAAAGTTGTTTCAAGTTTACTTAACATATAGCGCAATTTTCTATCCAGTCATCCCAGAGACACTCTCAGATTGATATAATAATGCAAAATATGCTGCATTAATTACTTGATTCAATACATGCCGGCGGACTCTACAGCGGCTGAACAGCAAATAAATGTCGAGTAAGGTATAAAGATCACGAGCCGATAAAGCGAGTGATTTTTGACTTTCTGGACTGCCTCGCGGTGACACGAGCCCAGATTGTTGCACGGCAAGGTATGTGAATTTTGATTTGTAACACACGTTTAAAACTTTACCGTATAGAACTTTCAGTAATTTCGAACTTAAATTACACGGACGTAATTCATGAATTCTTAAAATTGGTTGAGACTGTTTGTAGCTCGCTGTTGATTTCAAGACCACTCAAATTTGATAGGAAAGAAGACACTTGTTTGATTCCTTATTTATAAGCTACCACGAGACTATTATCAAAACAGTACTCCGAAAGCCACGAAATAAATCAATCTTTACAGAAAAATTATTTAAATTCCTTTCTCCTAAAATAAATCAATCAGATCAATCAGAGAAAGACAGGCTTTTTTGCTTACCCAAAGTATTTAAAAACGCCATAAAAAGTTCGAAGGTTATCAAGGATCCTGCTGAATAAGTTTGAGCTAAGCACAATGAAATAAGTCATGTAATACTGGAAAATTATATTATTTTTACTAAATTGAATTTTGTAAAATTTGTTTGCTCCCATAACTAGAAAATCACAATATAGTGTCTTCTGATCATCCTCTCAGAGAGCAAAAGAGAATGCTATATTTTGCAGGCTACTTTTACCATCTACACGCTTTCGTATACAATTTTATTAAAATCCCCCAAGAATTGAAGGTAGCTCAAGTTCACTATGCCCATGAAAGAATTAGCTTTATAACTAAAATAGCTTGCTCAAGCTATAAAAGCTTGATACACAAGCACAAACAAGCAAATGTTAATCTTACTTACTTGAAATTGTGAAGCTGTAGTTCATCTGAATTCGGAAAAGGAAGTAAGTTTAGATTAGATTAGAATGTTTCTTAGAATCATTGAGATCACAGATATACATACAAATTATGAATAGCATCGTTGAATATAGTTAATCAATTGATTTGAAAAAGAATAGAAATTATTGTTTTATTTCCGTGTAGAACATAAACTCGTTCACTCAAATAATAGTCATACAACTTGATGCGATTTAGAGGCAACAACGACGGGAGTTCGTATTCCAAAGAAGGTCATCAGCATTATTGTCAATAAACTCTCAGGATGGCTATAATAAAACTGTATAAATAATTAGAATTTTTATGATAATGATATCGTTAATCATAATTATAATTATAATTATAATGTCATTAATGCATTGTCTATGACACCCAAGATTTATAATACTCAATTCAGGAACTAAAGAGCAAAGTATTCACAAATGACTCAAAATATGAGACAATCCTTTTTCGTGACTCGGATTTCCACACTATATGGGATCGTCGGATTAATTAGACTAGTCCGATGATCGCGAAAATCGTGAAAATCTGAGTAACGAGAAAGAACTTGTCTCAACTTTGAGTCATATATAATTCTGATTTCATCCAGATTATGTCAGGCTCGAGCAAATCTAATCGTATTGAAGATGTTTGAGGCATAGAGAGAGATCAATATGCTTGCAAAACCTGTATATGAATGCTGGAAATCCTTATACGTCCTAGATTAAACGCCGTTCTGTACATGAGCCACGGTAACAGGAAACGGCTCGAATCCAGCGCCGCTCTACTACTGAAAGGAAAGCTTCGAATCAAAGGCCGTGCCAAGGAATTGAACCAGTTCATATCGTCTCGCACAATTTTACATGTGTGTAATTTACAAGGCTGGTACTGGCTTTGAGTGCCTTTATTTCAAGACGAATGGCAATAGAAAAAGCTTGATTTTGAAACTAGTTTTAGTTGCCTCACGAGATGGGACTATTCCGGTGTTCCAGTCCAGCCATTCCCTTCAATTTCTTTGTTAGCAATGAAATGCGTAATAAAATTACCAGTTGTTTCCTCCTGGCTAGTTGAGTAGTCTTTTGACTTTCTATCACTCATCAGTAAAAGGTGTATTTTCAAAAAGTGCTATTTGATTTCTACATTTATATCTTACTTTAAGCGCAAATACAAAGATGCAATGAAAATTGCCATGGCGATGTTACGAAAGAGAGATGAAATCTGCAGCACAGCTTGAGACAGCACAGATTGAGCCGTGCTGAAACTTTGTCCTTCCCTCGCCGCTCCGAACTTATTCAAATGAAGCGTAGTACCTCTTTTCCTGTTGTGCCAAATGTCTGGCGCGACTTATGTGCGGTACTGCGTTTGATCTAGGCCCAAGAGGCAATACAAGAACGTCTAAATCCACTAGAATGGGGATTCCTAGATTCAACTTTATAATCCTGAAGGTGCTACAAACTGAAACATTTATAGATCGGTCCTGCTTTCCTTTTTCATTACCAATGTACCACAGTAACAAGGTAAAATTTCCCTTCCAAAGTGTTCCTTTCGCACTTGAATTGTTGGGTTTCAACAGTTTCTAATATAATAGAAATTTTAACGCTCTCTGAAATTTTCAGCAATTGGCTAAATATGACAAAGTCGCAAAGATCAATACGTACACTCGCTGGCTGTATTTGTTTGATTAAATCGAATTTTGTTGAAATTAGCCATAAGTGGCGGAACATCGAAGAAGAAGAAATAAAACTTTGAATATCAAGATATTTACTCAGGTAGCCACCATTGATAGTACTTCCTGTTTTTAAAATAATTATGTTCAGCAAGTGCGAATAAAATCAGACATTGATTGATACCTCAATATAGGGCAGGTTACATAAAAACTTTCGAATTTGCCTTTAATCTACTAAAATCTTG
>JANVCG010088551.1:0-11617 GCA_025505365.1 Haliclystus inabai
CCAGAATAATTATGTACAAAAAACTAATAATCTACAGTTCTCAACAACTACATCTTGGATTAGCCTACATGAAACAATCAGATATTTGCCACGGACGCGAGTTCTGGTTTGATGTATTTGCATTCTTGCTCACAGGTCTATAGTTAATATCTAAAATGTGTTAATCTTTTATTCATATAATGTTGTAATTCAAAACTGCTTTATAGGTCATCTTTTTCATTTGTTTTTTATATAGAGTGTTGTGGGAGTAATTGAGCTAGCAGCTAGCACGCTCTCCAATATATCAGAAGACGAACCAATTGAAAGCACAGTTATGTCCCAAACACAACAATTTTCAAAACAGTTAGAAGATATTGAACGGAAACTGATCGAGCAGATTGGCTATCTTAACGAAGTATCAACAAGTCAACATCATGAAGGAACAATTTACACCAAAGAAAAACAACTAGAAGTACTAGCAGATCAAACACATCTTCTTGAAAAACAAATTACATCTGTCATGGAATATTTTAACACTTGCAACTAGAGGTAAGGGTTCCAACTTGTCACTGCAGAAATCACTTTTTCATTCCAACCATTGAATCAATTCTATTAAATAATAATTGTGAGACACTTAATTATTCTAAAGATTAACTTTTTAAGTTAAAAAGGAATAACTTAACACTTTGCTATTGGAATCTCTTGAAGCAAAATGTATATCGCCATATATTTACATATTAAGTTTTAATGGATATTTTATAATAAATTATCTATAATAAATGACTTTGACTGAAGCAGAACGCTAATCAGCATTGCACCATGAAGAACACTGGTGTAGAACTATCTAGAAAGGAAAGACACGATCAAGTAATTGGCCAATGGTAGACACCTTCTACAATGGCATCAGCTAGAAATCAGTTTATATACAGAATGATTGAAAAGTTTTTTGTGCAACGTAATTGACAGAACAAAATTTTTACCTTCTTATATACAATCATCAGCATCATCATCAACATCACCATCCGGACTGTGAATAAGGTAAAAGAAAATTACAATAATGTATGTCATATACTAAACTTATTTTAATTATATCTGAAAGAGCAGCACATAATCCACTTTGTGGTTAATGCTCCAAAGACTTTTCCACTAAACATACTACTGTGAACATTTTTTTCTCATTCATCACCAGTTCAGCATATAGCTGTTTTCACTGTAGTAGGCTCATAGCACATTCCAACGCAGTAGTATTTTGACGTGTGTATTTCGTGACCAGTTGCTTTTCCTGATGCCAGCTAAAGTTCTCCTGCCTGACGTTGACAGGCATGAAATTGATACACAATGAAAATTCACCTAGACTTTATTTTATTTATTGTTTTAATATATATCACTACATTTTCCTTGTTTTTTTGCTATTGCTGACTCCCATGCTTGGTCTCTACAAATCAAAGACTATCTCACTACCCACTGCATTAAATCTTTTGTAGTCATAAGCTTACAGTTGAATCACATTATGTGTTACATGATGCAACAAAATATTCTTACAAATGTCCTGTTGTAGGGTTTCAAGTTGTAATCATAGCTACATGCGCTAGCAAATGGATGCCATTCTGTCAGCAGGTCCTCATTGATCCTTGATAAAATATGTTTGTTTTCTTAATATATTTACCTTTCATAGATCTTTTCCGGATCTCTAATTTTCATGCTTTTAGCATTCCTGAAAGTTACAATTGAAACAACATGTTCAAAAACAAAAATTGTAGAAATTTTAGCCAATAAGAATCTCTAGATGCATTGATTTTAAATGGCGGTGAATTTCTGAAAAGCACATGGATGTTGAACCTGAAAGGATTGCAAGGTGCCACTGTTGCACATTTATGTTTTATCTGCAACTTTGGAATGTACAACTCAAAGTATGCTTTCATCTTCAGAAACTCAAGCTTTTGTGTAATCAACATTTTGAATTGTCATGCGACTGGTTCAACTATCTTATCTACCGGTATAATTATATAAAATACAGTAAATCACTTTCTCTGTCGTTTTATCTTCTATATAAATGATTTAGCACTCTTATGAGGGCTTTGTATAAGCAACCCGCAGACACAATCTTTATATGGTTAAATACCAGTATTAGTCTCATTATAGTCTGATGTATGTATGTATAGTAGACTTGTACTCTAATAACAAAGCACACTTCAGTCTAGGTGCAGCCTACTATTCCTAGACATCTGGAAGATTACATGACTTTCACTTACTTTGTTTCTGCAAGAGGGTTAGAATACATGTATGCATATTCTGGTGACTCTCCTTGCTTGGTATTGCCTGCAGTTGGTGCAGCGTAGGAATATATTGGCTGGTCAGGCTCACTTGGTTTTGTGGTGTTTGGGTTTGCATAGATCATATCTCCTTTTGTTGTGTTTTGTGTCCTACGCATGAAACATAAACGATGGAAATTTTTAATTCAGACGGATTAATGATATTTCATACCAAAATAAATATCGAGTGAAACAGTTTAAGGTTTGTTTTTATCAGTAGTATGATAGGTAGTAAGTGTTAAGTGATCTGTAGCCTAATGCAAGCTGCTAAATAATTTGTAATTCATGCTGATAAGAATGCTCAGAGAATTCAAGCTTATAGTCTGGTGCATTGAAGACCGATCAGCTCTTAGTAATGGCAAACTACTTCAATAAGAGAATAGGTCATTTGCAACCTCTGACTATAGTCCCAACATGCATCAAGTACAAGCAAAAACAATTTACGACCCAGGTCTCACCTGGTGCCACACACAGAGTGCAATTAGATTAGAGAAATTACAAGATAATAATAGATGCTTTAAATCTTTCAAAGCAAATCCTACGTAATTTACTGTTGAGTTGGGAGAGATGCCTTTTCCGGCTGCAAAAAGTGCCACCTGTCAGTTGAGGAGCTTGTGGTGAACTTACGCTTTGTAGTATGGATTGAACTGCTCCATGTCGTCATTCGATTTGTTATCTTGTTTCAATGTGCTACTGCTTGGGAGAAAAACAGCAATAGGTTAGTTAAAATCATTGTAGGTAAATCAAAGTAATCAGACTTATTTAACCAGCTGATAGTTATCTGATGAGTATTATTTGATATTTGAATAGTTGAATCACTGAAAACCAGGTTTCCTGACTGTTTCCTGACTGACATATTTCCTTTCATATACTTTTACCAATCAAATTCTGTCCTGACTTTTTACAGCTTTCTTATTTTCAAATGTAAATTAACAACTTAAATGCTATTTTTGGGTGGAGAAACTAATTCAATAAACTGGCTTCTCACAGAGCATTAAGAAATTTTCAACTTGGAATTAAAAGAAAATCAAAATTGCATTAATTGAAACACAGGCCCTTATAGTGCATCTGATTCAGTGTAAATCCGGGAGCAGCTTCTGTGCCAGGATGACTTGAAATATTTTTGCGAAAGAGTTTGAAGCTGTTCCTTGTCCAAGCATATACGGTGAAGCACATGTACCTAGTGATGCTGTGTCTTTGTTTGAAGATAGAAATATAGCATACCTTAGATAGTATGGGTTGATATTATCCCTTGATTGCATCTTTGCCTTTAAAGATCTGAAATAACAGAACCAATCAAATATCATTATGTACTGAATTATATTAATGTAAGCGCATTACGATACTATATTATCAAGGTAAATGAAGTTCAAAGTTGTCTGTTTACCTACTGGCCTGCAATGAGTCTTTACTTGTGCTTCTGTTGACAAAAAATAGATCAAAATTAATCTGAAGGTTGATAATTTTCCTAGTAGGTGACACATGACATTGATTTTTGATAAAACGCACAGCATATCTCTAACCTTTCATAATAGGGGTTTTCCTGATCCAATCCATCTTTTTCAATGCTACCATTTCTGTAGGAAAATAATAATTATGATCTGTTTATATTCACAAAATTTAATAAATAGTGGGATGCCTGACATTTCTATAACTGATTTTGATGTAATCTACTTACATGCCATACAGAGGGTTTGTCTCATCCATACTTGTAGTACTGTGTCTAATCCCAGGACGTCTATCTGCTGATCCATTGGTGAGTTTTGTGCTGTAAACATTGCAAGGGTCAATATTTTAAAGATTGTAAACATGGTGAACATGACTGTAATTGTAGTTTTGGGTGTCTTACTGTTTTCCATTTGGTATGCAGTTGAATTCGGAACCAGTGGGAGAACTGGAAAATAAGGTAAACTGAACTATTTGATGGATTAACAACTACTAAATGTAAAAATAGATAGTCTGATAATTGAATTCTTATCAGTAAATATCACAAAATATTTGATCCTGTTCACGGGGCTCTCAGCTGACAGAAATTGTAGGCTAAAAGCTATATGCTCAAGTTATGTGTTGATGTTAAGAAGGAGCAACGGATCCACCAGCTTACTTCCTAGGTCCAGTTCATTTAAAAAAAGTAAAATGTTTGTTTTAATGTCGGGCTACTGGCATTTATATATCTTGGCTATAAGATTATGACGGATTTGGATAGAACTAATTTTTTTATCCGTCGAATGTCCATCCTTCTGTTCTGCTTTTGCGTAGCGCGACTCCTTTCTATCCAAAAATCAGCTCCCAGGCGTTGGCAGGGTGTTTTGCAGATTTAATCCAAGCTACCTTAATCTGGTACAAAAATTTTGATGTCAGGTGCACTTTAAGTAAAGTCAAACTTATGACTATCTCACTGCCTGCAATTACCAATGCGTGGCAAACTAATTTAGCATCTAAACAAAGATATATTTGTAAAATTGGAAACATTGGTCAGCACCTTGAATTCTCTATTGTGTACATGCATAATAGAAATCACTATATAAAAGCAACTTTATGTAGGCTGCCTACTTAGACAGAAAGATGCACTACAGGTGATAGAGTTACCTGATCTCAGTGCCCTATCGAAATTATCACTTTCTCAGGGCATTCATGTACAATACGTCTAGATGAGGTGATGGCAATTTCAAAACATTAACCAGATGGAAAATGTGTTCAAAATAGTAAAGTCGCAACAAGATTATTGCTAATACTTTTGTAAGTAAGTACAACATACCTTGGTTTTCCAGAATTGCAAAGTGAAACTAGCGCAAGACTGGAAAGAAATACATGATATTCGAAAGTGAATCAGTTTGTCAATGTTTTAAAAAGAAGAAAGAAGCGATTGCCTATTTTTAAGCATTATGATGTGGCATTCATGGGAAAGGTTGGGACATACGAGTTCAACATGATGCTCTGAAGATTGATTATCCCATCTCAATGTTGCCTATCTTTATCCCCAACCAAGCCTGTATACCAGACACTTTTTGACAAACTTTAACAGACTCTCCATAAAGATTGATATTAAAAATCCATACACCAGGGTTTTCTACATGCAACCATAACATGTGGCACAAACTAGCTAAAAAAACAAACCTGTCTGATGAATTTGGCATGTCTAGTGTCATCTTTTGACGAGAAGGTTTTCTCTTTTTGGAAATTTTTCTAATAAAAATGAATGGATGTGAGCATCACTCATCCATAATTTTATGAAATCAAATTTTAACTAAAAATCTTTGACTTCTATTACCTTCTTCTTTGACAAATGAAAATGGCAGCAGCCAAAGCAGCTAGAAATGCCGCACCACCAGCAATAACATAAATATACTTATTTAAAATGCTTTTGTTTTTTGGTGCAGTCGCTTTCGGAGGTGAAAATGGTTGTCCAGATGGTGCTTGAGTACCTGAAAGGGAAAACAGGTGATTGCTGTAGTAAGAAACTACAATGAATCTTTTGTATAATAGACAGCTATAAGATGGAAATGTTGGCCACCAAAGACAGGTGACTGTAAACACCTTTTAAATTAGATAGAAAACAACATTTTTAACACTTCAAAAAGGCCATTATAGACATGTGTTGTCTTTGTAGAATGGCCTTCATGCAAAGGCTCCACTGCAGTGAGTGTGTTCTCTGCTCCACCACTTATGGACATGCTCTATCAATTAAAGCTAATTAAGCCTAATCAGTTGCCATTTCATTCTTCAGAATCATGATCAATCATGACTTCAAAATATTTGTTTACATTGGGATGGACCTGATCAGCCTTGCAGAAAGTGCATTTCTGAAACGATCATATTTAAGTTTTTTTATTAATTGGATGTTGAAACCCCAATTGAAATTGAAAATTTCTCCTACATATTGTTAGCTAGTGAACAACATATTCCTAAATGGAACTTTCAATCAACATGCTACTTTGATCATAAAGACACTTACATAGAATAATCTTTTGAAATGTATTCAAGTGTTTCCTTAATTTGGTGGTAAAAAGACGTGACATTTTCTTTAATATTTCCTCTTTCATAATGAAAGATGCAACACATGCGTTTCAGAAGCAATTTCTGAAAAAGTCAAGTGTTCTTATTTCTTTTGACAATATTGATAAGAAAATGTCAAATATTATAAAAAGCGCTAT
This sequence comes from Haliclystus inabai, assembly GCA_025505365.1. Taxonomy (NCBI): domain Eukaryota; kingdom Metazoa; phylum Cnidaria; class Staurozoa; order Stauromedusae; family Haliclystidae; genus Haliclystus; species Haliclystus inabai. The sequence continues at coordinate 6,446 of JANVCG010088551.1, forward strand.
CTGTCACCAGACTTGCAATGGAAGAACCAGCTTACAGTAAATCCACATTAGAAATTTCTTTTGTTGACTAATTTTCTCTAAGAATCGTTAAAAGAACCAGATATACATACCTTCAGTATCTGTTCCTGGGTTGAATGGTGTTACTATTTTTGTTGTAGTAGGTGGCAAAGATGGTTTAGGACATGGTGTCCCTGTCTTGTTTACAATCTTCCCATTCGGAGGTTCTGGATTAAATTCACCTATGAGAGTTACATACAGCAGTAAGAACCAAGAGAAACAGCCAAGTCTGTTAAATGATAACAACCTGGAAATTTGATTAACTTACTTTTAGAATAACGAGCTTCCACTGTCATTCGTTGACCATTTAATGAAGCACTTGCAACAAATTGAAGAAGGGCAGATTTTCCAGTGTAATGACGGAATGTAGTTTCACCACATGTTTCAAGGATTTGCGGCAAAAAGCTATACATTTTGACATCAAAGAGTCGAAAAGATGCAATATCACAGCATTTGTTATCACTTAGTGACAAGAATGGATTGTCAAATTGAAAGAAAAGATCATTTCCACTGCTGCCTTTAAAGAGCCAAAGACAGTTGCGAGTTTCTGGAGTTTGAGCATTACTATATAACGATAAGCTGTGCGTCTGGGACTCCCTCAAGCGATGGTAAATGCTACCACAACCTGAAATGTAAACATGATAAATGAGATGATTGAAGGTATGAATGGAATTGGTGCACTTGCTGAGGCTTACCCTGTGATGTTCTGATGTACTCAATAGCTAAGTCAGATGTCATTGCACTTGCATCGCCTTGGAATTGATATATAATGGTGGAATTAAACGTCATTGACTCATCGCTGCCATGAAGACATCCTAATTTCATAGTAAGCAATCTTTGAAGCGAATGAACATGCACAGTGATCTGCGCACCATCACAAGTGTAAAATCCAGTTGGCATGTTATCCACTATTGTGTTCACGTTGGGTTCTTTTCGTAAAATCCAGATACAGCTGACAAAAGTGGGTTTTGGCATGGCATCATCTGGTTTCTTCAGTTGCATTGCACCGTATGTAAGAGTTTCAATTCCACCACATACTAAAACAAATGAAGCAATAGAGAAGTGTTTTACTATGTTTGCAATTAGCTAGCTTTGGCTGACGTTGAACCTAGTCTGTGTACCAGCTCCAATGTCTTTTTCCCAAATGATAGCGTCTGTGCAACAATGCAAGGTTTCCTGTCCAGGGGAAGTGGAATACAAACAGAAACTACAACAAATTTTACAACAAATTTCTGTATCAAGCTCATTCATTCAGGCAAAATATTGGCAGGTCGAAAGCTGTTTACTACAATTATTTTATTCTGTTTTTGATCTTGGGCATGAGATTGATCTCTAATTATATTTTGTTAGGAATGAATATGCTGAGGTTAATAGTACAGTATAAAAACCACAACAAATGAAAGCAGTAGAAATTTTATTGATTCAAGGAAAATAGTCACACGTTATTTTTCATTACAGTATTTATGGTTTGGTGTCAATTTAACACTCAACATTGTCAGCAAATACATTTGAAGAACATGTTTGCCCTAACAAAAGACTTTAATTTCAAATGGTTTAATTACAAATCCTAGAAACTTTGCATATCGTCAATGCCATACAGGCAGAACACACATGAAAAAGGATGCTATTGAAAATTTTCACACATGGAGAGAACAATTTAAAATTTCATAAATCACCATAAATTAGGTTCTGAGATCTCTGTAACCACCGGACAAAAAACCATGCGCTGTTGCACGAACCCTATCATTGAATGCCGAATATCTAACATATCTGCTAATGTTGAATCTAGCTACCAAAGGAACAGTATAAATAGTCTAATATAGACCCATTCAAATGTAATGAAAGTGAGTATCTGTCTCCCACTGCGCTTCAATTGTTGCTTCTATTTTCTGGCTGCGTATTGTATTTTTAAATGCATTACCAGATACATTATGCAAATTAGTGATTTGCCAGAGATTAAAAACATGCAGTTTGTGATTGATAAGATCTGGTGCGTAATCAAACCCTAAATACTTCTTGCAGGATATAAACCCATTTTTTTCCACCATCAGAAGTTCTGTACCACAAAATGCTAAAGCACTTGCTGTGCAATTGAAGGTGTAAATTTATTAGCTTGCTGTTCAGCTTCAATCCCTTTCTGCTGTAAATCTCTTCTCATGATCAACCTGATGCAGATAGTGGAAAAGAAAGACCTACTCTCGTTTAATTCATGTCGCAATTTGATCTGATTAATTTGCCACTTACTCTTGTTGGATATAAAAATAGCAGCATTGAATCCATTGCCTTGGATATTAGCATCACTTTCAAAACGTATGATCAGGTATTTCATATCCGGGATCCGTAAAAAGGCAGGATAATCCTCTGGTCTCATTTTACACCCTTGCCATATTAATGTTGGTGTTGCGGCAGATATTGCTGCATTATCCCAACCGTAAATCATCAATGCGTCAATGCATTTGCCATCTCCATCCTCTTGCAAGTCTAGATATGACACCACAAAATACGCATGGTGTATTTGACTAGGGATGTAATACCAAGCATTGCTGGCGTTTTGACCATACTGAAGTGGATAATTCGGGGACATCAAAGAAATCTGATTGTTGAATGGTGGCGGTAGTAAGTCACTACCTGAAAAAAAAACAGACGAGATGTCATATTATTAGAAATATTAAACAATCTCATAAGTTCAACACGATGGAATGCTGCTGATATGGATCAAAAGTGGCCTGTTTCAGTCAGGTATGCCTACCTTATTATTAAATATTGCGAGGCCAGTAGAGTTTCAGTCATACACATAATGAGGCTTGATTGATATTGTGACGCAGGCTTTTTTGCCTAGTAATCATTCTCCCAAGTATTGAATCGTTAAATCCACACCCAAATGAAACACTGTTTTCATTACAGAACTATAGTCTGTCAATGGCGCTTATTTGATTTTATACCGTCTAGATTAGGTTACTTATTCATTATTTCCTAGTTGCAGATTGACATCAATAACATCAATACCAGCAGCCTTACCTGGATTGACTGTTTCCAAATACACAGTTCCATATGTTAACTTAGTATTTAGAGTTGAATAATGAATAACAACAAATATTTGATTCTTATAACTACGGATAACTCTTGGTCTGTGTGACCCACAAAATGGTCCCTCAGGTATGTAAGCGCCAAAAGGATCAATATGATGAACAGATATGTAATCTCCTCGGCATCTAGTTTGATCATAAACGCCATTTATATGAACGTCAAGAAACATAACAGTGATGTGTTTGTTTGCTACAGCATTGAATTTGAACCAGCATTGACGTTCACCAGATAATGGCTTTCCGTTTGGGTTCAACTGGAAGTATCTACCATAATGCCCTTTCATTGGGTCAGAGTATACATATTTAGAGATGGTACATGCTGTAAAGAAAAAAAAGGAAATTGAAATCTTCTCTGATCTAGACCATAGTTTCTGTTTATTTTCATGAGTTACAAATGCTGATTGTTCATAAATTGAAACATGATGATGCCTAAGAGAATCATATTGTGCATGATAGATGAGTGTTTTAAACTCAGGTGCTGACCCCATCGATATGTCATTGTAATTGTCAATTGAAGTAATAATGAAATTACGGAAGATCTGAAAGTCATCTACTAAGACCTCTCAGTAGATTCGGGTGAGTGCTAGGGTGTGTTGGTGAATCATCATAGTGTGTGCACCTTCACTGTCTGCGCAATTCGAATAGAACAGCTTCATGGGCAACGTTATTTGCTACATATTCAACACTACCAATGGTTAACTGAATTCATTGCTGCATTAAATTTCAATGTGTCATAGTCAGAGCTGTGACTAGCTTCGTTACTTGTAATCGTTACTTTTCAAGTAACTTTCGAAATAACTTTGTTACTTTTGAAATCAAGTAACTTGTAACGGTAACTAGTTACTTTTTCAGTGAGCAATGAGTAACTTTCAAAAGTTACTTTTTTCATAAACACTAAAAGTTACTTTCTGAATTTCTTGCCAGAAGCATCATGAGAAAAACTAGTGAGACATACTTTCTTTCGGTTTGTTGGTTTGTTTTGTTCTCTAGCTTCGCTGCGTTTCTGAAGAAGTTACAATAGTCCCATATCTGGTGAGATAAGCTCTTTGTAGAGTTTATCAGGTATATCCGGGTCCATATGACTAGAGCCTCTTTTGGGTTCATGTATCATACAGGGAAGACAAGTTTTATCAGCGTAGTAATTCATTCGTCTATATTGATTTACTATTCCATTCGTTCGCCGTCAAAACTCTTGTAAAGTTTTCTGCAAACTCATCACTCTTCAGACTCTTAGCACTGAAAACGAGAAATCGTTTCAAAGACGAAGCGATAGCTGAAGAAACTTTTTTTTCCATAGTAAACCTTGTTTAGAGTGAATCACGGCCGTGTTTGTACACCGCTGACCACTTTCTTTTGCCGTGCTGTGATACGTAACATGAGACCAAACCTTCATTTGCGTGCGACTCACAAACATTTGCATTTTTGCGGCTGCCACGATTTATAGATGTTACTTCATTATTCTGCAATATTGGAAGCTTGGATGTGCCATGCTGTATTGTATCTATATTGATTTTGTTAGCAATTAATTTCATTTTTCCGTTGAGTTCGCTGACTTCGCCTACTAGGAGAATGAAGATTTGTGCTGACAACATGTCGGAAATGATCAAGTTCAGAAATTTTTTATAAAACCATTACATTTTTTATGCCTTACTTTTGGCAGTGATATAATAAAAAAATCACAAAAAAGAGTAACTTTGAAAGTAACTTGTAACTTGGTTACTTTTTGAGCAAAGTAACTTGTAACTTGACTAGTTACATTCAACTGAAAGTAGCTTTGAAAAGTAACTTTGTTACTTTTTCTAAAGTAACAATTATTTTCTAAAGTAACAAGTAACTGTAACTAGTTACTTTTAAAAAGTAACTGTCACAGCTCTGGCCTCATAGTTGATCTAGAAAATTCTTCCCAAATATTGAAGCGGTATCACATAATGCCGCAAAACTGATCCCTGAACCTGTTTTCAATACTATGGTTGATAGTTTGACACTAATCTCAAACAATTCGATTGACAATTTCAATTGTGCATTTGCA
>JANVCG010088662.1:0-15783 GCA_025505365.1 Haliclystus inabai
TCACTCGCGTGAGTGAACAAGTCTGACTTACAAGTCAGTCATGAACACATCATCACAACACCTTTTTGACTAAAAATGTTCAAGAATTTTTTTGAAATGTGCTTTTTCGAGGCATTTATTTGAAACTATTTTACGTTTTTCTGCAAAACACCCTGCCAACGCCTGTCATTAATTGAGTTGAATTGTCACATGAGACAGAGGATTAGCGTTTGTGCCTACTTTGCCGCTGATGACCACAAAGTAAGCGAAATGAGCGTTCGATTGTTACGATTTTTAGACCAGTTTTGAAGCGATCAGGGGGAGATATTTTTGTTTTATTTCCAAGGTAGAATTGACCCGATGAAACCCAGGTTCGGGAAAACGGCGGGAAAACATGAGTTGTTTTACAGTGCTTTTGATGTCGGCAGAAAAACAACATATACTGTGTAGGACCAGTTAGAAAGGCTCTTTCGGCTTTTACAAATTTGGAAAATAAAAACAAAACTCCCCCTGGTCAACTTTAAAACTGGTCCAAAAATAGTAACAATCGAACGCTCATTTCGCCACTTCTTGAACCCCAACCCATAGCAAAAGTGATGATTTCACGGTAAACCCTTTGTCAAAAGTATGAATTTTAATAACTTTACACTGGTTTTATGAAATAATTATTCATACAATGATGTTCTTCTTGACTTTAAAATGGTAAATATGGTTTATTCGGTCGATTTTGATAAAGGTAAGATAAAGTATTAGCCTATTTAAAACTTTCAAAATCAAGGTTTTGAGTTAGATCATTTTGGTTCTAATTATAATATCTTGGTCGAATTCAATTGAATTCTGATATCAGTATTCAGATCGGATTCATATTTCAGAGGATTCGAACCTGTGGTGCAATTTTAGGAAATTTGATCCAAGGCATGCCTCCATTGACGATATAGTTATTGTTAAAATAAGTTTATTCACTTGTAACCTCTTTGCTATGAGTAGCCTCTTCTCTTACAATGACTCCAGAAGGCGGATTGCACCTAGTATCCATCTGACTACCTTTGATTGTAAGTGTGCACCTAGGGGCAAGCCATTTCTTTATATTCAAAGTCTCATCCTTTTAAAAACCTGAGTACCAGGAGGCGCTTTGCCTCATTCTAAAGTTATTTTTATTGGTTAACTTCCCAGTGCCCTGGATTGAGCACTTTTACGTATGCGGTGCAAACCTTACATTAATAATTATCACCTGTGATATTATTATCATTTATTATTATTACCAGGATGGTGGATATACATTGCAGATTTGATAAACATGCATGAAACTTGTGTTGTCAGATGTTTGCGTTTTCGCATAGCGCGACTCCTTCCTATCCAAAAATCGGCTCAAACTTGCAGTTTCGATGTCGCAAATTTTGAGCTGGGTCAGTAACGAAATAATTTCACGCAAGAGAGTTTGACCGTGAATTAAGTCGTACAACAGCACTCTTTCAGCTCTACGCGAGAAAAACTTTGATTTGAGATATGGTAAAAACTGAAAATTGATTATTTATCAAAATTTTTATAATTTTTCACTTCTTTGCGCCATTACTAAAAACTTTCAAATTGTCACGATTGTTGATTCTGACACAAGGGGTCACATATCTTAGACCATCCAATGAAGGATCAGCAGTCATTCGGGAAGAAGGAGATTTAGTATTGCATCTGTTTAGCATCACCCATCCACAAATGAAGGTGTGAAAGAAATAGACAAAGAAGGACAACAGGTCCTTAATACTATGACACTGTAACTTAATAATCCTGAAGGGAGCTTTTGGCACAACGCGCAATGTTCAGTTCAAAGAACCAGTTGTAACAAAATGGATTTTGAAGTTTTGAATTTAAGATTACTGAATTTATCTTTTGGAATTCCTAACTAACCAATCAAACTGTAAGAATGGAAATAAAAAGTTGAGAGGGAAAGGACAGTGGCACTTTTGCTGCAAAGAGGATGGTTAATAATTTTTCAAAACCTTGAGGTAGAAATTGGATAGTAAAGCAATACAATGAGAAAGATGTTCATCTGAATGTTCCTTCACCTTCGCATCAATTAATTTCATGGAATGACTGCTGCGCTGACAGTAACACTTTAAGAAAATGCCCCAGAGTTATGCTAACCATGAAAAATAATTAGAACTACTGTAATGATCTATTTAAATCGTATTACATTGTAATACAGTCAAACTCGGTTAATATTCCGCCTTGTGCGCAAGCAAAAAAACAAAACATTAATTGAGGTGGGATATTATCAAGACTTACATGAAACAATAGAATTTGCTAAACAAAAGAAATTCTAAAGCTTTGTTGAAAGCTGTCAAACTTCTGGGCGCATAAAAATATAAATTTAATCGAATCAATGCTTGATTATCACATTACAGAAACTGATGAACAGAATGGATCTTTCATCTTTTTCTTATCATATGTAAGTATCTTTCATACTTTTCTCATTATATATAAGTATCTTTCATACTTTTCTAGCTGGACAGTTAATCATCAATTGCTTGCTAGCTATTTAAATTAATTTGCCAAAGCGGGATAATAAATGTAGCAAAATGAGTTTTGTCAGTGAAAGAAGGCAGTAAAATAGGGATATTCAGCGAATTGGATGTGACTTTATCAAAGGGGATATTAAGCAAAGTAAATTAGTTGAGTTTGTGTGAAAATGGCAAGTCGTTTTGACAACTGAGGATATTAAGCAAGGTGGGGTATTATCTGAGGGGATATTAAAATGAGCTTGATTGAACTGTCAAATTCTATCTTGTAATTGTTTACATGGATCTTATAATGATTTACTATGTATGAGCCCTTTGCTTAAAAAAATTCAAAGTCTTGAATGCTATTTAATAAATGATGATGAAATCTACGAGCGTTTTATTAAAAACCGACGCCAACATAGGACTTGAAGATCAAAGCAGTAAAGTAGGCTAAACTTAGAAGATTTACTCCGAGTACGGTACAGCAGTAATGGTCGACACCTGTTCTATTATTTTGGTCAAATTTATGACAGAGATACCACAAGTTTCTCAGAGAAGAGTGGTGCACTTCTAGTATCCAAACATACGTTGTAATTGTACTATGAATTATGCAATGAAAGACATCGTTGTTTCTGGATATGAGGAACTGGTTGGAAAGTTGAAGGATTTAATTTATAGCTTGAATAAAGTTGACAGTAAATCTATTCCTTCGAAATTTTCCCTATAAAATAAAATACACATACTGAGTGACAGTATTTTGAAATTATTCTTACCCGTGCGATACTTGTTAGCAGATTTCCTGACTTTTGCAGATAATTTAGTCCACGTACCGCCGCCATCTTGCAAAGCGACTTTGACGGGTCTCGAAGTGGGAATGCTAGGAAACAAGCGATAAATCGAGTAGGGTGCGACTATCGAGTGTGGCGTCAGAGTACGATTTATTATCTTGATTTATTATTATTAATCTGAAGAAATAATCGAGGTGAATGCGACAATCACTACTGATAATGATTGATGATAATATAATACGATATAGTAATGACAATCCCTTTGAGTCAATTGTACATGTATCTCAGCATAGTTAATAATTATAATCTTTGTGGATAAGAAAAGATGAGTCAAAAATGAAATATAATCGCGCTACTCCAAGTTTCACGCTGATAAAAAATGTTTATGTTTCATTTTTGACTCATCTTTTCTTATTTATAAATGCTCTGGTTTGCAATTGAGCACTGTTTCAGCAATAGCGTGGGAAGAGTAATGATCACTTTTTGATCTCTCATTTATTATTATAAGCTCTGATAACTATTACAACTAATAGTAGGCCTTTTACTACCTAAAATATGAAATATTGGGTGGCAGAGCAGCCTCCTTTCATTTCCAAGTCGATTTTATGTGATAATGTGATAGTTAATTTACAACTCGTTTTTGATTTAGCTGATGTCGAGATGAACATCTGCTGCTATTCCATATTTTGATTTATGCTCTTCAAATAGATTCTCAAGTCCATCTACATAGCGTTCATGTAAAATATCAATTTGAGCTTGCGTAGGCTCTGACTCCAAAGGTACATTGATTGGACTTCCCACTAAAACAAGCAGAAATCAACATGAAAAAATCAGGGCAAATTGAAGCTAAAACAATGTTGACATTTGCTTCAGATGCCTTACCCACAACATTGACTGGTCTTCTATGAGGCAACAGACCAAATGAGTACTGAAATATTCCACGGCCATAAAACAAAGGAGGGGCAAATGCTATTGCGCTCTGGATTCTAGATTGGATATCTCTTAAGAGAGACCCTTTGGGGTTGTTCACTTGACAAAAAAGATCGTTTTCACCGAACGAAAACACAGGGACAAGCGAAGCCCTAAAATCAATTACAAAACACAATATTGATATCAGTTAGGATCCAAATATCCACAACAAACTGTGTTTATGATGATGATGATGATAATGGTATATACCCTGTGGAAAGTGCAACTTTAACAAATCCTTTTCTTTTTTTCAACACGAGTGAAAACTTGCCTGGGTGGGCATCCAGGGCCTCTACAGCCCCACCAACAACAAGGCAGATGGAGTTCCCTGGCCCCTTTTTACTCAAGATGTATTCACAACTTTCTTTGCTCGCATCGCACATCCCTGACATCATGATGTAGTCTCTGAACAAAGGTGGTTTGAATAACGCTAAAAATAGTAACCAAAGGTTAGTGAGGGCGAAATAAAATAATATGCAAACTGTATTGTTGCAGAAAAATAAATCACTTGTTGAAACCATGCAACAGAGGCTAATGCAAAGTGGCTTGTCTGCATGTAGACTGCGTAGGAACAGAAATGAAGTGAAGGTGTGCATAACTACATTGTAGCATACCGTACCCATGAGCGGCAACAAGTGCGGTGTGATGCCAGGGAATTTCTGTTCAAAGCCTGTGGCATTGGTTCCAAAGCAACTGAAAGCGCCTGCGCACAGGATACCATGGGGGTGGTAGCCAAAGATGTAGTTCTTCTGTGGATCCAATTCAGCCGTTTTGATCAATTCGATAGGGAAGTAATCTTTAAAGTGATGCCAGACCTTGAGGTTTCTCACCCAGTTGGATCTCCTTCCTCCTCGGCTAGGCCGTTTGCCATCGTACAAGTAAGCCCAGCCGACATAAAGAAGAGCCAGAGGGTAGTACGACGTGAAGAACAAACCAAAGACAACGAGTGAACAAAGCAAAGCACCAAAATAAAACGAATAATAGTAAAGTACAACGACTGTCGTTTGTATTCGTCGTTTCAAAGGAATCTGCAGAGGCGCAAACTCAACGATCGCCATTTTGCTGATGAAAGCCCTTATTGGTGGCTGGCTGGCTACCTTTGTCCGATAATAACACAACTTGCCACAGGACAAAGGTCACCATGCGGTCATCGGGTAGGGGGGGGGGGCTGGTTGGGGATTCGCTTTGCATTGTTCGTGCAACTATGATCTAGGAAGGCATATACTCAAAAAAGCAATATAGATTGATAACCATTGCGACAAAATGATTTGATAGCGAGACGACGCATTGAATGGACTCATCCATGGGTTACCATCCAACTCTTGTCCTTAGTACATGCCTTGCGTAGTGATGGTTTTTTTTGTCACTGGTGATTTCATCTGCGTAAAACTGTAACGAATAGGTATTATACTCAAAGAAATGGAGTAATTGAAAATTATGTGAGATTATTTCTCAATTAACTAGTAAGTAGTTTTTCAGATTGAGTTTTGTGCATAAATGGAATAAGATCAGAAAAACTGAGTGGATAACATCAAAGAATTACCAATATTTATGAGGCCGTAAATGAATTAGCTCATCTCCTGAACATTTTGAAAAGCATTTGGATTGAGTCAATCCCTGCATGATTATTTAAAGTTTGAAATAAATATTAAATCATCATGGAGCCTTCTCCTTTTGCGACTCAATGTGCACTCTCTTTGTAACTCTTTCGCTGGATTGCTTTTGTCATGTTTGTATCTTGAGTGTATTGTGGTACACAAAGGTCAGAACAGAATCACATCTGTTTTTGGGAAGAGAATCCCGAATGCAGCTGGTATTTCTCAGTACCCAGCTCATAGCACTGAAGGGAAGACGGATTAAGCTTATAGAAAGAAAGTTTCTACACGCCGAGGCGCAAGGTATTGTATAGTTTTCTCTCTCATGGTGCCCAACAATAGGTGCAGATTTGCATCAGAAATCACCATTAGATTACAGTACTGGGTCCGACCTACAGCTTTGGATGATGACGATTAGGGTTTCTCAATAATAACATTTCTTTTGAAGACATCAACATTTATGGAGCCATGAAAAACTTGATTAAACTACATTATATTCTATTGAAACTCTATCAAACGTTTCAACTTTATGCAACTCATTCACTCACTTCTCACAGGAGTTAAATTATTTTCAGCCATAGTACTAGGTTTGTAATAAAAAAAAACATGTACACTACTCATTTGTATCGTACTTGTATATTCCTCATCAAACGGTCTCGCTAAAACTTGCAGTCGAAGTCAACGGACTGTCAGTGTGCATTGGTAAGGGGCCCTGGTAATTTATCGTGAATAACATCATTTATCAATAGCGCATCAGAGAGCTATTTGCGTATACGCTTTCTGAGTTGAAGAAATTCGCAAACGCATTCCTTGTTTATTATAATAATTTTAGGACACGATGAGATTGAGCTTTTTATCAAGACCAGCCACAGCGCAATCCCTTTTTAATCAGGTCTTGTTGGTTTAGGAATAGCAAAATCACACACGTGACGAACGCAAGGTGAAATAGGAAGCTACAATATCTATAGGTAATCCTAAGGAGACGCTATTTTACTTGTTAATTAATAATCGATTGTTATGTGCACACTAGATACAGCATTCGATTGATACGGTGTGTGAGCTTTGGCATCTACTAAATTTATACACATTCCATTTCATTTTAAATACAAAAGTAATGCAAAATAATAATTAACACAAACACGATCGAATTGATTCCACTACAACTTCACCGGTTTGTTTTGTTTCGCTGCTAACTGGACCAATCGAGCCTTCTCTAAGATTCTTTTAACATGGCCAACTTTCGTTACTCCGATTGCCTGTGAACACACACACATTAGAAAGAAACAAATTAAATGCGCAGCTTTGCCAGTAGAGAAGAGAACGCGAACAAGACCAATAGGGCCAACCTGCAAATCTCTTCTATCCAAAGCCGTTAATTCTGGCCCTCTGATATCGTGCAGACGAAAAGCTTCCTTGTGATCAGAGCAGCCAATGCTGTCTAGCCACATGCCAACTTCAGCCACGCCCCAATCCGAGACCTCTTTTGTACTAAGAATATCTAAGCGAAAAAGATGGCAATGCTGATCACAGTACTATAACATAGACGACACCAACGAGCAATTGACGAGACCGTTCAGCTGCATTGGTCTACCTGCAAATGGTGCTGGTCCTTTGCCATCGCGTCTCTCTTTCGAGGGGCTCTGCTGCCCTCTTCTGAACCATCCGCTGTTACTTTTGGATCTTTTTGAATGGGACGCAATACTACCACGGACCTAACAGAATCAACTCATGCATTACAAAATCGTACAGTTTAAGATCACTATACACCGAGAGTGTTGAAGCATAATAGCACCTCGTCTTCCTGTTTTGTTGCAGAAACGAGACGGTACTCCGTATAAGCAGACATTTCACGATCAGCCGCAGAGAGCGCACTTACAATTCTGCTTTCGAGATCACCAGACAGACGCTGGGTGAAAGAAACAAAAGCAGCAGTTGGGTAGAACTCTTTTGGAAAACGAGCAACTGACTACAAACCGAATCATCAATTCTACTCACAGGTTTGAGTGTCCACAATCTTTCGTTCACTTCGTCAATGAACGCTTTCGCTTGTCCTGTGAAATCTTCGACTTGAAACCTCTGAATCGTGTGGTTTGAATCGGTCGGCGGAAAGACACTATCTGTAAGCGTTGCCATAGTGACGGCCCGATCGTACAATTCTCTCTCGACGTCACTGCAGATCATAGATGCTGCTTTGATACTAATTGAAAGTGAGTGAAGCATCAGTTAACAAGAGAATGGTAGTCATGGGGACAAACATGAAACGGCAAAACAAAATGCCAAATCGCCTACCTGCGAATGAGTGAAACGAAAGAAACACTGAGGGGCCTCAACAGTCGCATCTCATCTTCATCTACGACAGCCTCGTGTCGCTCTGTCTTCTCCTGCTGCAATTCATTCCATGAGCGAAGAGCGACCTCGAATTCTCTATCCCTCACCAACATGGGCGCCCTGTTCTTATGTACAATGCGAATCATTCCCGGTTCTTGCATCCAGGCCTCTCCGTCAACTTGGACTGGAACGGGCTCGTCCGTGATCGTGATCTTTACCGTGTGACACTGTGTGAGAAAAGAAAACGAGTAACATTACCCGCGTGCCCTAATCAGATGACAAAGGCGTGGCCGATAGAGGTGAAAAACCGTACCTGTGCAATGCGCTGGTGCTGCATACCGCCAAACACCTTGGACATACCCATCTGGCTAGCACCGAGAACGGCAACAACTTCCATCATTTTATCATCCGTTGAGGGGATGCAAAAGCCCTGGAAAAATCAAATTCACATATCATGACGTCGTCGTTCGCTAAGCAAGGTTGCATTGTGCATGTAGTGTTGGTCACTTACATCAACCTCTTTCTTGGTACCCCAGAAGTTAGAACCTCCCATGTAGCTGAAATCGTAAAAAAAAGTGAGCGCCATAACGAGACTTAGCATGGTTAGCACATTCCGATGTAAAATGTGTGTGTGAGTTACCTAGGTATGTTTAATATGACAATGCCTTGCAGGCTAGGTAGGTTGATCTTGTGACCGTCACACTAATAAAAACACAACAATCAGAGCAGCATTAGTACAAACTTTCATCATGAAGTGCGTTGCGAATGTGACTATGATGATGATGATGATAATATTGACCTCGAGGTGAACATTCTGATCAAGGTTGCGGTACGTGCGATTTACCAGTTCCATGCCACCGAGAACGCCGTACCAAATCATATTCTTTCGTCGACTGCGGCACTTCTCGGGGTGCTCCTCGCGCTTCATGTGAAAGTCGAGTGAAATTTTAGCATCGATGCCGATGCCAAAATAGTTATTCATCACACACTTTTCGTCGAAAGTACCACTGGAAGTAATTTCAAAGAACATAAATCATTCCTCTCAACAATCGATCGTCTTCAAGCGCAAAACATCAAACATTACTTACATCTTTTCGTCTTGATCCAGCTCCGGCATCGCGGCAGCACACAGCGCATTGGCATTGGCAAGTAAGGCACGGCCGATGAATCCTTCCGCCACGGTCTCCTTGATGAAGGCTCTAGCGATCACGGTACCAGGATACACGACCGTGTTGGATGTCTTCTTGTAAGTTAGCAAAAAATCAGGATTGAGTGCAGCCGTAGAACCAGAAGCCGCACCCACACTGACACTACGCGAAGGACCTGGGGAGACAAACGAGGCCACTACTGATATTTGAGGTAATGACGTAGGCTCACGTGAATGTGAAACGTTGTCATGGTGGGATGGTTGGTTTAACGGGTGATAGGTTGATATTTATGCGTGGTGGGTTGATGTTTATGTGTTACTTATTTTGATCGATGTATTCATTCTTACAAGATTTACATTGCTGTTGTTGTTGGTGTCGCTGGGCTGACCAGTGAAGGCCTGAAACATCATCACATGCTTTGTATTACGGTTTAGGCTTTAGTTCATCATTTTAGTGTCAAATAATTTTTCTCATTAGATGGTTCAGGTTAGTTTGTTTGTTACAGTATTACTGTACAATTAACAGTGTTAGCGGCGTTTAAAACACATTGGGGCCATAGCACTCAACTGTTAATACATTGTGACTTACTTCCTTGGCTGGCGCTTCTACGACGATCGATAACTCGATGGCCATGTTGCGTTGCCCTCTCATTGATGACTTGCAATGAAGGTGACTTGCATAGGCGGTTGCCAGCGTAGCAAGACTGGGTACTAGAAATGGAGACATTTGGTAAAGCAGAGAAACTCATTCGCTTATCGTGAACAGGGTCTTGTGTTCGTGTTAGATGAAGGTAATTCGCATCGGCGTTTTCAGTTGGATTTGATTCGGTTGCTTTTTTTCTTACATCTGAACTTGCGAGGTCAGTCACGGATGAACTACGATCATTCTGGAACGGATCAGGGGCTCCTGCGAGGTCCTCGAACAGTGATCCGTCTTCAAGGTTTTGATCATCAAGGGCTGCAAAAGAAACAAACAGTAAAAGGCAACCATGCTATTGGTTAAAAAGAACAAAGATGATTGACCGTGGCCCACAGAAGTGTCTTACCTTGCTCTGTGTGGCTTATAATATCACGCATAGCCTTCTTCAAACTACTGACACGCGACCAAAGATGGTCTTTCGGAATGAAAACCTTCGGTTTCCGTTTTTGCTTCCGTCCTGTTCGTTTGTCAGTCGTGGGTTCTTCGACTTCTAATTCTGAGTCACTGTGCCATTTACTTGAAGAGAGTCGACATCCAGCAAATGAATCAGGCGGCACTTGTGAGACATCCTCGTTCGTTGAACTATTTCTCCGCTTCGAGGAAAACGCACGTGCCTTCTTGTTATCGGCACTGTTGCGTGATTCCACCTGAAGAGTGCGCAGTAACAGGCTCAATTTCTCTTCTAGTTTTGAACACTTTCCAGCTGTGGCAAAGGCATCTGCGTCTTCAGCGACAACAGAAGACGAAAGACGTCCGACTTCTGAGACGAAATTTTTAATCGTTTCGCAAAGGATTCTGCAATTCGGTACAATGCAAGTATATTGAGTCACGCAAGGAAATACGCAGAAAAGCAACATGAGCACACACACAAACGGTACCTCGCAGATTCAATGGCAACGTCGTGCTGATTCGATGTTAAGATCCGCGTCAGGTGCATCGCAATAGAGTCTTCATAGCCAAGCATCGAATCACCCTTTAGAGTCAAATGACGTAATGCTGTCAATAAAATATCAAGGATCACATGGTCTGTGCTGGGCTCCTGCTGCCTACCTTCGTTTCTTCTGAGGGGAAAACTTTGATCATGATACTCCATCTACAACAAATACCAAGAAAACAGTAAACCAAGTACTACACATCACAATCATAGCCAGAGAAATCTATTTACAAGAGATGGGACACGCGAATTTTCGAACGCCTTCGCGGATGCCAGTTTCAGGTCCATGTATGACATGACTAACAATTGACAGATGAAATACAGAGCGGCACACTCAAATGTGTCCCAGCTCTTATAAATAAATAGCTCTGGTTTCACCTGTCTAGCATTTCCGGTCTGGCTTTCTCCAGTTGCTGCAAGACCAACGGAATTACGCTGACATCATAGCAGGTACTACCCCAACCAAGGATCCTCGCGAGGTCATTTCCAGTGCCCAGCGGGAGGACACCGATCTGACATTGGTTGTTCAGCCCTTTCTTATCGACCTCCGTCATGACCCAACCGATGGAGCCGTCGCCGCCACAAACAAGGATGCGAAAATGTTCGAAATTACGACACATGTCTAGTCTGGAAGCAAAAAGATAACCGAATTGGTATCAACACGTAAATTCTGTCAATTTTACAGGATTGGACAGACACGGACTGCAACGTACCCTTGGGAAGGTCCCGCCACACTCAAATCAAACACCTGGGCGGGGTTCAATAGCTGCTTGAACCTTCGCATGAATCTGATGCCTTGGTTGTCGCCACTTTTTGAATTAACAAAGACCAAGAGGGGGCTCTTCCGACGAGGATAGCGAATCTGGAACAAATTATGATCAAAACGATGTGAAACATAAAAGCATACATGCCTTGACGACTGACGGGTATTACAACAACCCGCCTTGTATCCTCACCTCGGCCAATTTGGCGCCCATGGAATCGTTGCATTGTCTCATGGCAGTCGGTGGAATGATTGAGAGGTGATTTGGACCTAGACCACATTTCTTATCCAGCTGATGTTTGCAAGTAGTGTGCACCTACACGATTAAACCATAGCTTCGAGACTCTTCTCCGTTGCAATTCAAAGTAAGAGAGGTATTCGCATTAGGCAACACCTACCACGGTATCACACCACAGACAAGACCAATCCAAAAGACGTCGTTTACTTCCGCATGCTTTCCAACAGACGGAGCAGCGTAGATTGGGGGAGACGTTTCCTTCGACCCATTGGTGAGGCATGGCCAACTGGAAAGTAGCACAACCAATGATTGAGTAATCATTTGCTGTCATGGAGGACCGCGATAGACGATAATGTATGGTGGTACCTACCGGGTCCCCGAGCAGTCCCGTCAGACGATCCTCGACTGGAATGCTGTCAAGTGTTGTCCATTTGCAGTTGTCGGTGGTTCGGGCGGCACAGTGTTTGTGCACTTTAAAACGACAGACTGAAATATAGTCGGGGTTAATACTTTAAAATCAATAACCGCATTCACTTCTGCATTTAAATCAGATCGCGAATCACCTTCACAAGATAGTCCTTTCCCTGTTACCCCCGGCAACAAGGCCCTGCATACATTACAGTAAGTTGGTCGGCTATGCATGCATGAGTACCAGTGATGCAGACCAGCTGCAGACAGGTTGCGACCATCGATGGCCTCATCCTAAAAGCAAAGCAAAGAGATAACGAAAAACAATGACGCCATGCTGAACAATATGATAACAAACAAATCGAGATCAATTTGACATGGTAACCTCTATGTTCAAGGCCACCCTTCGGTCGCCATGACTACAAGAGAACGACGACTGCGTGCTGCTAACACTGACACTGCCATCTAAAAGACAATCTTCCATGAAAGACCCTGTCTCCTCGTTCTCTTCGTCTAGAGACAGAAAGCGATCTCGCATTTCATTTAAATACCAGAAGGCCATCGTTTCTGCTGTATTGATGAAAAACGTTGAACATCGAAGAGCTAATTAGCAAATGGCAAGTCTTTCGCCGGTAAGCATTGTCCTCGCATAGTTGATAGATGGCAAGCCCATCAGCGACTTGGACCTTCGATCTAAGTTGGACCAAAGTGATCAGTCTCACACGTCAGCCACATCAAATGTTTAACAATAACAATCATATTAATAATACCCCCAATTAAGCAACAGTAGCCAACTTTGATGGACGGTAGAAGCAGTCACGTGGCACAATCAAATTGTTATTAGGCAGCTCTCGATATATCAACAAAATCAACCGTGATGATGGATAATAGTCCCCGACGCAGGTAGTGATAGCAAACAGGTACTGAAGCAATCATACAGCTCATCGGAAAGGCCAGAGTTTTATTAGTTGCATCAACATGATTCTAACATACGACAGCCAAATTGATCGACTGCGGCGAGACAGGCAGCTGAACAAAGAGCGACGCGTTGTTGCCATGGTGATGCAATAAAACCACGAAGGATGGTTAAGTTCAAGAGGTGAATGACTGAAAGAAGCGACATTATCAGCAAAACAATGTCAGGTGATACGATTCATCATTTACCATAGAATGCAGCTAAACAGATGGCATCTCACGATCAGCGCGAGGGAACAAGTAGACACAAGAGTTAACAGTACTGCCAAAGTAAATCAGTCACGGTTGACGATCACGGTCACACTACTCGGTACTAGCCTCGTTTTCAACGTTAGGTTTCCTTCCTCAGTTAAGCCCACATAATGAAACAATGGAACCGTGTTTTAAATTAGATTACAAAGCAGCTATACATACTGGAGACTGCGCAATGCTATTCGATGCTAATTTAAAAGACCGAATCCAGTCTTCCATCTCTTTCCTGTTTTCTGCATTCAGGAGGAGCGTACATTTACTGGTGATCACCTGTCAATTAAAAGGATAACATGTCATCTAATTTCTGCAGTCTGGACCAATGACGCACATCGAAAAGATGGGTTTACCTTGAAGCTGTTGCGCACGTTGTCCATGCCAGTCTCTGCCACACTCATCTGCGATAAATCCACCTCTTTGAATGCCGATGCCTAGGTAATAATCAGACATAAAACACTGTCATAGGTTTGTTATTGCGATACTTTAGTCTTTGTTTCTGTGATGTCTTCTGCTTACATTCTCATGCTTGGCATAGAATAACAACTGCGGGTAGAGCTTGTAGTATTTGAACCTTGAACGCTGAAAGAGCAGACTGATATTATCGACACGATGAGATGAAACACGATGATGATGATGATGATGATGGAATATTCTAACTTACGTGTAAAGCACCAAGATGCTGTTGCAGGATTCCCTCTTTAATGCAAGTCTAGAAACAGATCAACAGAACACCTGATGATAAGTCTTGCCTCAAAGCACACACTGAGTCATGGTATGTAAATAATAAAGCCAAAAGTTTTGAGCTCATCTTTTTTTATTGTCCAATCAAAATGAGTGATAGACAGATCAGTGTGGTTAGGGATAGTAATTGTAAAACCCTGTCGTAATTTTATCATTCTAATATCATCAGCCTAAGTAATCAGTTAGTTATTTTGCTGACAATCCATTTTATGTCAAATGACTGAGAGCAGCTGCTACACGGATCATTTTAAATTTCAACTCAACTCACTCTATAGGCCTGTACCTCCATTGAATTAAAGAGCTAGTGGTCAGCACTCATCACAGTCTCAGATGTACCTACACTGGTGAAGAACTCAACTGTAACATCAGTACAACAACACCACACAGAGCACCACTTCAAATAGCGCTAACATTACAGTTATTGCGGAGTCAGCGAAATAGCCACTTCATAATCAATTACGCGATATTGGCTGATGTGCCTCAACAATAAGCAATTGCCAGTGCAAATAGAAAGCATACAAAGAACGCGGCTGAAGTTACGAATTTATCAGTCTCATTAACATCCGGTTAGCAATATCATTAGGATGTCGCAAAATACCACCTGAATGTGAAGGGGGGAAATGGCCGGCAAGTGAGTGCACCTTTATGTATTTCGAAACTCGAGAGTGAAATGAAGCCGTTGATTGTCGTTCAACTGATTCTTCTACATTCGAACGTAGACTTTGTTTACTATTAAACCGTTGAGTCAAAATAGAAAACGCTAGTAGGCCGAGACGGTGATCAGTGCTAAGCTTGTGATATTTATTGGGATCATCCGACACAGGGAAGATAACAAAACACAACTAATAAGACTATGATCTTCTGAGGCATTCCAAACCACATGAAATCAAAACGAGCAGTATTGCAAGGGCTTCTACTTTTCAAAACTACTGGAGATAACAGGTCAATGTTTCCAAGTCAGTTCAATACTGAAAACCAAACAGGTTTAAATAGATAACAAGGCCGTACCAAGATTGTCCCTTGCCAACTCAGCCTAAATAATCGGCTGCCGTGCACTCAGCTTACCGTTGAAGGGAATTCGAATGTCCTACCCATCTTATTCAGGTCTTCTTCTTCTGATGAACACGCTGTTTCGTCAGCTGGCTCTCGTTTGCTATGAAAGCCGACAGAAACACAGGAGAACAAGGGCATTCTCCAACACGGAGCGAGCACGGTGCGGTAATACACAATGGGTTGGAAGAATGATCTCCGTGAATTGGAAATAATAATAATCACTTCAATTGATAACACGTTCCTCCGAATGCAGTGTTCTACTGTGCGAATTTGAAAAGAACATACAGACGTCAAACAACATCTGCCGCGCTCGACTGCCTCTATTCAGAGCTAAGATTGAGGTTACTATGGCGAAAAATGACGTCATACTGAAGATGTCACCCACACCGGAAACACAGAAACGAAGATGGAGACGGTTAAC
>JANVCG010088773.1:0-57065 GCA_025505365.1 Haliclystus inabai
CCATGGATTTCGAAGCCAGATTTAGTCCTGACACAAGCAAAATCTTGCCAACAATGAGGATACATCTGTTCCCTAATTAGAAGATAGTAACTCCATACTCCTGGATGACCTTCAGGAACAAATTCATCAGCAGGATCAGGATTACAATACCCATGGTAGGATAACAAATAGATGATCTCCTTATGAACTTTCCTCCATGTAGTGCTCCCCTCTAGTAGTTCTTCAATTGTAGGGGTCATCTTTTCTGATCCTTTACTATCCAATACCCCAATATTAGGAAGGTCAACAACATGATCATCCCGACGCTCATACTTGCGCCCACTTGGGCTGTTTGCGGTTGGTCCAATGCGGTTCACGCTCATCATTTTGCCATTTTAACCGCAAACACTCACGATAACCTGCATAAACATCAATTGCATCTGTCTGCCCATGACAAGGTGCAAAAGAAGTACGAATTGCTTCTGGGAATTGGTCCCAGACCACTGCGAACTGTTTCATGTATTGTTGGCACTTATGAACCTTACGGTAGCGATGCGTGTATTCACGTAAGAGCGCACCAAAGTATCGTATTGTCCAAGCATAGTTATTTTGGTTGGTTCTCACCCAAATTGTACATGGGTGGTTCATGTGTGTTGGTTTGTAGGGAGCATCAAGCCCAAGGTGGGTCATGCAAGTTGACAGCATCTGCGCTGTTTCTAGAACCATCTTAACGACTCGCTTATCATCTAGATGAATAGCAGCCTTGGCCGGATCAATATCGGTAACAAATATATTCATGATCGACCTTTCAACAAAGAGTGGATAACTTTTCTTTGTTTCTTGGAAGGTTTCTTTTTCTTGGTGCGGTAACCACTATCAATAGCGGCATCCACAGACTTTTTATTATATTGATGGATAGGTTTCATGGTGGTCTCCGTGTTATTACCCGTTTACCATAGCGTTAAAACGGGGGGGGAACAAGTATTATTTATCCCATACAGAATTTTAGCTTTAGTAAGCCATTCAGGTTCTATGCAGTAAGGAATTAGTTCCTTACCAGCATGCATAAAAGGATCAGGAGTATACTCATCAGCCCCTACTTGAACTCTAATCCATTGCAGCTCTCTGTTCATAGCGGCAGGTATTGCTTGCAAGTGTTGTTGGCACAATGTGTTTCTACACATATGATCTACTTGTAAGTCTGTGATGTCTAATTTATGGATAAATTTAGCTGCCCACCTGTGGGCATACCAGCTTTTGCCTTCATACCAGAAACTGCCATAACTAACAGAATGGCCTTGGCCAGCAGTTTTAGCTCCAGTCCAGTTGATACATCCCGTACAGGGATCAAACTTTAACTTACTTACAAATCGGTAGAAGGGATCAATTTTTGGCACGGAGAGGAATCATCTGTTTTAGTCTCTTCACAAGTACAGTACCACTCTTCTTCAGGAATATTTTCCAAAAGCAAATTACAATCAGGTTGGTGGTATTTAGAATTAAGTGGCACGAGGTAAAGCAAATTCACAAAAAGCACATTCTGCTAATGATCGTCCTACATACCAATTAGTCTTACCACAATTAGGACAATGGTTCTTTTCGCCCACCCGATACACTAGGCCAGCGAATATGTTAGGTCGGAGCTTTGGTGCATTCTGTGTGACAATTTTAAGGTGTGGTTTCATTTCTATATCCCGGTAAAAATCTCACCCCATGAGTACAGGGTATCGCTGGTCGCCAAACAAACCCACAACTTTGACAAGCATGGGTATGGTGAGCAATTTCAGCATAAGGGCCTTTGTCAATATGTCTTTCAGAACACATGGGACAATGCAGTATCATTGGGATAGTCATCTTACCATCACCCAATTTTACTTCAATTATCTTAGCTTTTCCCATCATATTTCCTTAATCTATGATCTCCCCCGCCGGACCACCACAGAACAGCGGGGGAGTAGACCTTGCGGCCTAAGCTAATCCATTCAATTTACTAATATGAATACTCAATAGGTATTGGTGGTCCAGTAACTGATCTATCTCTATGTGAATTCTGTCACGTAGTTCTTCACAAAGTTCTTTATCTAACTCTTTGGCCGCTTGAGAATAAGCCAATTCATACTTCCCTAATCTTTTATTATGGTCACTAATCACCCTGCCAAATTCAGCTAATTGCTTAACTGCTTCATTTATATTGTCCATTATGAGTACTCTTTAACTAATGTTAAAAATTCTTCCCAATCCTCATGACGACACATAACATCGGGTTCACCTTGAGAATCAAAAGAAAATAAAATAAACTGACCACACTCAACCCCTACCCATGGACCAATTAAGAGTGAAGTTCCTAATACTTTTTCCAACACTTCTACACCACTGGTCATAGGGTCTTCCTGAAATACTGTATGCTCTCCCATACTAAATGTATTACAATCTGCACAATATAGAAGAGTACTATCAACCTTTTGTTCACAATAGTCACAGAGAGTAACTATTTCCTTTTCGGAAACAGTTGCCTCTAAGGCATCAGGGGTAGTTAAGTATTGAGTCACAACAATCTCCTTATTAACATACCTTACCTAGCAACTGTTCAAAAGACAAGTGCTATTTGTCCAGGAGTATCCTCACCAATATTTTGTCGTCTTTTCCAGGATAAGCTGAACAAATCACCTTCTTTGCCCAAATGGTATCTTAAAAATTCATGAGCCGCACCAAACACCCTTTCATCCCCCTCTTGGGCTTCTACCAGAATATGGAATTCTTTACTACTATACATAAAAGAGTTACATTGTGCTTTGACTATCTTAGCTAACCCAATACAGTAAGATTGTTTTTCTGGACAAACATAGGGAACACAGTCAGTAAAATGAGTTGTTATCCAATCTAACAAATCACGATCTTTTAGATCTCCTTGTTTTGAATCTCTCGTAAATGGACAATTAGTACAAAAATCAGTCATTAAAACACACTATCTGCTAAAGGAGGTTGTCTTAAATCCATTGATTGTTGTTTTTCCCATTCAGCTTTTCCATTAATTTTCTCCCAGGAAGCGCGACACTGTTCCAGTGTTCCAAAGTTATAAAAATAAGCTCTTTTCTTTGTACGTTGGGGTTGGCCATAGCGGTCAGGTTCTTCAACATATGTTGGTTTTTGCTTACGTT
Organism: Haliclystus inabai; assembly: GCA_025505365.1. Classification (NCBI taxonomy): domain Eukaryota; kingdom Metazoa; phylum Cnidaria; class Staurozoa; order Stauromedusae; family Haliclystidae; genus Haliclystus; species Haliclystus inabai. The sequence continues at coordinate 3,138 of JANVCG010088773.1, forward strand.
CAACATGAGGGCACATTCTAACCAAAAAACGCCCTAATGCAGTTTCGTTACCTCTTCGCCCTATTTTCCATTTTTCAGCATAGCTTGTGAAATCTGATATAATTTCATCACATTTTATCCAGTCTTCCCACGCCTGATGACTATCAACCAATACCCCATTTTGTAACTTACGATACCACCATTCTTCATCAATAGTCATGGATAGTAACTTTTGCTCTTGCAAAGCAGAGGTTTGAGGAACGTTCCTAACTTGAAACTCAGATAAATCTATATTCTGTAAGAAGAACAGTAACGCTTCATAGCCTCCCTCTTCCATTTGTTTTCTTAGATTGCCAAAAAACTCAGTGTTTTGTTTTTTATCTTCCCCCATATTGACAACGAAATATCTGCGCTCATCTCCAGTGGCTCTTATTACATGAGGATCGTTAGAGGCCATTATCAAATGAACAAAATTTGGACAGATGTCAATGTCTATTCCTTTAGCCTCAATAGGAATAGTGTCCTCTGTGACCAGCATCTTAAGAACTGACTCATGTTGCTTATCACCGGCGAAAAAAGCTTCATCCGCAAATAAGGAAACACAATCTTTTAAGTGAACATTAAACTGGCCCACCAAGTGCTTAGCATTAGCAACGTGTATGTGGTGTCTGCCAAAAAGCCTACCAAATGTCCTAGCAAAGTAACCCTTGCCCGTACCCTTGCCGCCCCGCAGCACAATGGCCACCTCGCCAGCGGTGGCAGGGGTTTGTATAACCCGCGCCATCCATTTAATTATGTACTCATAATGTTCTTCGTTACCACTGCAAACATTATCTTTGATATGTTGAAGGTAAAGAGAACAGTCCCCTTCTTTAGGAGTAAAACTAAATCCTCTCCATAAGTTATATACATTCTTTTTATCGCCTTGTGGCATAAACCTCATGTAGTCAAATTGTCTACGCATTGGGTGGTTAAGCCAATACTTACCAAGAGGAATTTTAATAGGCTTGTCGTCTTTGTCTTGTCCAACTTGTACTTGAATATGACTATACCTGTTACGAAGATCTTCAAAGCTAGATATCGTCAATTTACTACGACCTAGTAAATCATCTTCAACTTCTTCAATAACACGACATTTACCGCCTATATTTCCAATGATGGCATGGCGTTCATTCATTTTGCACAAATTAGGGTCTTCAGTATGTTCCTTGGCTCTGGTCATTTGCCGTATGGCATACTTCTCAGGGGTAGGTTTAGCTTCCATGACTGAGGAAGATATTCCCCATTCACTGTCTGTTATAATAGAATAGATAACCCCATCTGGAACACCACACCGCACAAGCTGGCAAATACAATCAAATAACCAAGCGGACCGACTATTATCTTTTTCTTTAGGTTGGTCTGGATGTCTGCCCTGTACAATTACAACTTTAACACGATCAGGAACATTCCACTCATCAAGCTCACTCATATCAGCGATGCGTTCAATATTACCTGGAATGTCTAGCTCTACTCCAGAGTTACCAGTCTGTTCTGAGAACGTAGCGGAAGACTGCACCCCTTGGGCTTTTTTGAAATCATCAATAGAATGAGTAGTCTTATTAAATTCTAATAGTTTGGCCAGTTCTTTAATTCGGCCTTCTTTTTGTTTTTTAGCATTGGGAATATTTATGGTTCCTGGAAGCCTCATAATACGATCAATATTATGACAATGATCTCCACCAAATATCTGTTCTAATCTACGATTATACAGTTCAAAATCTTGGCATTTTTGAACATCCCCATCAACAATAATTTCTTTGTCTAGTTTCCAAAAACCTTGATATCCTCCCCCACTAAATATAATTACAGTTGGACGAGGAACTCCATTTGGCAGCTTGTCTGTTAAAAGCCCAAGGGCGCGTTCACGTTCCGTGGTAATGTCATGACCTGCCTCCGGATCAATATCAATGTGCAGCCATCCCGCTGATTTAATATCTTCTTTATGGGCTTTGCTGGTCATGTCTTTAATTACATTATTTACATGAAAATAGATATTCCTACTACCATTGTAATTTTCTAACCAAAGATCAAGTTCATTTATTTTATCTGGATAAAAAGTTTGGGTGCTGATCCCTTTACGATCTATAGAGATCGCAGTCAGTACCCATGGTCCCTTGGGGTTCCATTTATTTAAAAAGGCTAATGCTGACTTATTGTCCGGCTTGGTCATTTAGTTTTCCCAAAAATCTATCAGAGAATTATAAGTAACCTCACCTGTCTCCATTTGGTTAAACCAAAAACGAGTAACGTTCATTATCTTAGCACACTCTTCTTGTGTCCATCCTGTTCTGCGCCTACGGATCAAGCATCTTTCAAGCTTAGATATTGGCAAAACGTCAGGGGGACAGAAAATGTCAGATTTTCCGTCGGCAGAATCTCGCTCTAGTCGGCCATAGTCATTACGACTTATATTAAGTATTTCGCTGTATTTTCGTTGATTAAGCCCTTTCCTTCTACGATCAATCAAAAAACACTCACCTACCGTGAGTTCTCCTATAACGTCAGTATCCATTTTTTCAACCTACCCTTGTCCAACCCAGTATCCATGTGAAGTAAAGATTTATTGATCATTTCGGGCTTTGTCATCTTACCAAAATAATCTTTAATATCTAAACCATCAAAGAAAAACCAATCTCTTCTAATTTGAGCAACCACAAGAGCTACTCCTCCTTTTAATGAGCGGCGGCGCAGCCACAAACCTTGTTCCTTAGTAAGTGGATGTGGAAACCGAACAGGCCTAGTATTGGCGTGTACTGGCCAACTGCCCATGTATTTGCATTCAATCCATCCGTTAACAAATTCAACGTCAGGGGTTCCAGCCCTTAGTTTATTTTCAATAGGAACAGCATCAAAGACAGACATAGCCTTAACAAGTTTTTGTCTCATTTGAGATTCACTCACAGGACACTTCCTTATAAATTATATCTGAAGCATCAAATATTTCTATTGAATTATTACAGTCCCATCGATCACGAAAATGAGGTTTGGCTTCATACCAGTATATTTCCGCTATGTCTGCTGCTATGATATTTTTTGCACATTCACTACATGGAGGATGAGTAATGAATAAGCTTGCTCCCTGAGCTAATTGCCCCGCTGTTAGAAGTACAGACATTTCAGCATGAATAACATGCAATTGTTTTAATCTTTTATCTTCCCAAAAAATGTCATTCTCACTAGCCCCTGGAATATAGTTGCATCCTGTGATTATGCTCTTTTGGTTATTACTAACCAAACAAGCTCCCACTTTAGTTGAAGGATCCAAACTGTGCTCAGCCGCTTGCTTTGCTTTTTCTAAATATTTCATTTTATTTCTCCCCAAGAAGGGCCACATTCGGTGTCTACTTTAAAAGGAACAAGGGGCTGGGTATAATTAAATATGCAGTCTCTCATAATATCTCCCGCCTTATGAGCTTCTTCTACAGTTCCAAAACTTCCATCTGTTTCATCATGTACCTGTAATTGCAGGTAAACTCCGGCCTGATCCATTTCAATCAGAGCTGCTTTAGTTTGGTCAGCAGCACTCCCTTGAATAATTCGGTTAAGGGCTTTATGAGTCCAATCGTACTGTCCATTTTCCCTTTGGGTAAAATGCAACCTACGTCCTAATATAGTTCGGATAAAGCCATTTTTCTCTGCCTGAGCAGAAGCCGCCTTAGCAAGTTGACGAACATACGGAACTTCCCGATCAAAATCATCAAGAATAGCCTGTCCTTCTATGCCAGCAACTTCTTGAATATAGCCTCTGCCTAAATCTGCCTTCCGCTCCCATGCTTCATGGCGGGTTTCATAGTATTCCATATCCCCTCGGTATTGTCTTACAGCCCAACGGGTAGGCTTGCCAAGTTCTTTGCATAACTTTGGTCCTCCTTCTCCGTAACAAACACCTAAGAAAATATCTTTGGCAGGGGTTCTAGCTTGTTTGTATTCAGCCTTGCCCATAGCATCTACAGCAGTATCCCCATGGATAAGGCGGGTCATCATGTCGTGGTTATCGGTATGTGGGTTTTCCCTGTACCGGGCTGCAACTTCATCAGCTCTGGGTAATTCCATCAGGGCTGCATAATGAGTTGTCCACCTAGGTTCTTGCTGACTGTAGTCATTACAGCCCCAAATAGCTCCTTCATCGGGAATAAATATCTTTCTCCACTCACCTGCTATATCAGGGTCACGGTCAGGGTTAGGTTGCTGTTGCATATTTGGATTAGTGGCGGACAACCTACCATAACGAACCCCTTTTTGTTCTCCTGCTTCATTTTCTCTAGCTATTTGATTAAATGTGCAATGAATACGATCCCCTACCATGTGGGTTCTCATGGATGCAGCAAAAGTTGTACGAATCTTATTGGTTTTTCTAGATCGTTTAATAGCAGCAGCTACAGGGTCATTAATGCTGTCTAACAAAGCTGCGTCTATTTGAGGTGCTCCTTGAGTAGTTTTTTGGAGCCGTACTCCAATATTTTCTAAAGCGGGGGCCAATGCTCCAGCTTTCCAAACATTACCAACCCCAATATCTACCCCTGTTTTATCTTTTATAAACCGAAGGGCCTCGGTTTCCTGAGCCAAGGCCCAGTTTTCTATATCAGTGAGCTTATTAAGATCAATCTTAACTCCCCGTTGCCTCATTTTAACCAGTACAGGAAGAACCTTACTTTCAATATCAAATATCTGCCATAGATTTAAGGCTTCTATCTTCTCACGCTGGCGAGCATAAATCTCTAATGGAGATCTAGCATCTTGTTCAGCGTACCCTCCTACAAATTTAGAATGTAACCGCCACATTCCACTCTTAGGATCAACTCCGTGGGCTTTGGCAGCTTCAATTAAAATACTTTCATCTTTAGCTTGCAGTCCCCACCGCTTACCTATTTCTAATAAACTAAAGTTAAAGTGAAGTTCATATATAAGAGGATCAGCAATTTGCACATCTCGAAACATAGCATCAGGATGGAAAACTAAATCATCTGTAACTGCATAATCTATGTCATAACTAATATTAGCACCAACATATTCACCCTTAAAATTAGCCATCTGATATCTAAGATAAGCCAAGGCTTCTTGAATAGGTAGATTACCTCCACCTTCATGTCTTAAAGGAATATAGTGACTAGGTCCATCTTCAATTGCAAATGAATATCCGGTAACGTAACCATCTCTACGAGGTCCAGGACCAAGTTGTTTTAGATCAGGATCACGAGTTTCACAGTCAAATCCAATCCTCTTGGCATTAGCCCAAGAGGGCAGGTTGGGGACTGAGGTAGGTTTCCAATCACAATCTGGCATAAAGAAACCCATCTGCAATGCTCCTCCCTTACTAGGGTCATGTTTCTTTACCATTTATCCTACCAAAGTTAGATCATGATTTTTCTCAAAAGACACACTAAGACTTCCGTCTTCCGTAGTCCACCTAACACGAGAAATTGAACCTCGTTCTTCTATGACTTCTCCTATCCAATCCTGTTTGGTGGAACACATAACCTGATCACCCACCTTATAGGCTGGGCCAGCATAGGACTGCTTTGAGGACGTTTTAGGGGCAATGGCAGGGGCAGGGGCAATGGCAGGGGCGGCAATGGCAGGGGCAATGGCAGGGGCAGGGGCAGGGGCTTTTGGCTGCTGCTCGGACACTATAGGGTTCACCCCACCATCGGCAGTTTCTTTGGTGGGTTGCCATTCTTGTTCTGCATAAGTAATCAAAATGTCAATGTCTGTAACCAAGGCTTCAAGGTCAGCGCTATTCTCCCAAGTCACAGCTTTTGCTATGAGCATAGCTTCTGCGGGTTCAATCTTATTGTAGGTGCAGAATTTAATTGTTGCTAACAGAGACACTTTTTTAGGAACAGTAGAAAGCAGGGCTTGGCTATTATTATGGGCTTCTTGTAACTTAATGGCATAGTGGCGAGCTTTCTTAAGATCTTCTACACCATTCTTCTTACGCCACCTAGAAATATATTTGGTTAAGCATCCCTCTAAGTATTTAATTCCCACATCAATAACAAAATCCCAATGCTGGTAATTTGTTTTATAGTGAGTGCCTCCTATTTGAATATCATTAGCGTTCATTATTATTTTCCTAACTCTGGAATTCTGTTCCAACTATCTTCTTCAGCTTCCATAAACAACTGCCAGACTTTTTCTGGGATATTGTTTTCATTGTCATAAAGAAATGCTAAAATCATATCCTGTATGTTTCTAACATGTAGGTTGCCCATATGTATTTGGTCTTTGGTCCATAGGTATAGCTCTAAGCTATCTAACGATTTGAGCCACCATCCATGGACATCATCCAAAGGTTCATGGTTATAACCCGTGCCGGTTAAGATGTTTAACTCAAATTCCTTCAACTTTGCTGCGTCAACTATTCCGGCCCATTTAGTAGGAGCGGGGATGTCTCCTGAATGGCGTTCCGGTAAGTCATGGGCAACAATAGCCCAAATGAGTTGAACAGGAGCTTCTGGGTATAGTATCCTTAACATAAGTAACATGTTGAATGAATGCTGTCCTACATCGTAACTACCCACATAAGGAACGGTATGGCATCTTTGAACTGAGGCTCCTTCACGGCCATATTTTATGCGATCTATATTCGTTTCAAGTTTATAATCTTTATGGGGCAAGCAGGATCTCATGTTTTTGCCCTCCTTTCTAGCCATTCTGTGCAAGCCTGACGCCAATCCTCAGCTTTGCATTGGGCAATATGAGCCAGAGCTTCCTGGTAACGTTGTGGGTTGTCTTTGTTCTTATAAGCAAACCAAGCTTGGTACATTGGACCAGCTACCTTACGAAAGAATTTATCTTTCAATCCTATTGTAGGACCTTCTTCTAGGAATGTTGCCAAATCAGTAAACCAGTCTTCAGCAGCGCTATTTACTATGGGAAAAGAGCTTATCGCAGTGGAGGCCTCATAAGGATTATGGGTAACGGCCCAATCTTCCATTGACTTTATTTTATTGTATGTGTTTTCGTAAGCATGGTAATTATTGGACAACTGGTAGTAAACACCAACTTCAACACCTATCCAAGCAGCCATTACTTCTTGCAACATACTCATGTGAACCGCATTGGCCCCATAAGCTCCCCAGATAATATCATTGGAGCGGTTACAGACGGTCATGTCTAGAACATCATCTGATTCAGGTTCTTTCCTAATCCTAAAATAGATATGGGTATTGCACGGAAAATCTTTACCCTGTTGGCCAAGGTCAACTTCAGGGTTCCACATAGCTAACACAGACCGTCGGTCATGTGAATTTTGTTTCAGGTTTTGGGCAATTTCAAATAACTGGTTAAATGGAACATATAGCTGCTCATCAACAGAATCTCCGGCTACAGGTTCTTTAGTAACAAAATGGTTGCACCAACGGTCTCCATAGGCCCCGTGGAAGTTTACTCCGTCATCACTGTATTGAGCGATGTTACTACTAAATTGACTAATCCAAGCTACATCTTTGCGACCAGCTAACATCCAAAGACCTTCCATAAAATGGAAAAATGGATTAGCGTCCCGAGCTGCCCAAAACAGTACTCTCTCTTTTGGGCATTGGTATGCTGTTGTTACTGGAGTAGGGGCAACAAGAACCCTACCTGCCCTGCTATCTTGCCATTCACCATGTTGTTGCAAAAATTCTAATCCAACTGGCAATGCAGCATGGACATTTCTCACATCAATGACATGCATAGTATATCTCCAATGTTAAAGGTTTAAGAAGTTGGTATATTGACCACCAATAATTTCTGGAGAATGTCGTTTCAAAGCACCATATCCATTAACAACTAAATCATCCAAAGTGTTCTCACCATTGATGTCACATCGGCCCAAATAGTGAGCAATGTCTTTCCCAGAACTAACACTCAAACAATTTATATTAGGAACCATATCGTCCCCATCAATCAACCAGTCTGTTTGAATTATCGGAACACATCCTGCATCCCAAGCCTCAAGAAATGTGTACTGGGTTCCTCCACCATCTCCCTTGATAAGAGACATGTCGGCCATGAACTTAGCTTCCAATAGTATTTCAAATGCTGCCTCTCGAGTACGAGGGTAGTGGGCAATTGATTGTCTCCATTCAGGATAACTAGGACAAACCTTGAAACGTGTGTATAGTCTATTTTCAAAACCACGAATGTCAATCTTCTTGTCATCAGGCAAAAGCCTGTTAGCCTCCAATAATAAAGTCGTGTGCTTATCAAAATCAATACGACTGGTACTAACACAGAGTTTTTTCTTGGGAAAAGCTCTGGTCTGTGTGCTTTGCCGTGTGTAGGGATGACGGATGAAGGTAGCATTGGGAAGCATTTCCAAACCCATCTTACGAATAACCACACATTGATCTTGGTGGTCTAGTAATGAATTAGGTAGGTTTTTCAACTCGGTAGGATCGTGAACAACTATTTTCGCCCCTAAGTCAAACATCTCCTCGGCAATCTTAGAGAATTTCTTTGCGGCTGCAACAATCAAACTGGGTTGTTCCATACACAGTTGGTACGCATCTGCTTCCGAGGTATTGCGGTAACAAAGACCATACCCGAAGTTCCTGTCTTTTTTCTCAGTATTTTTGCCCACTTTCCTAAGAACTGGAGTATGCCCAGCAGTTCGCAAAGCATCCACCAAGTGAGCTGTGAATGTAACCCACCCTCCTGTTGTGTTAGGGGATAAATAAAACAAATTTATAATAGACATGATCGGTCTCCATATTTATAAATATTAACATAGGTTAATTTAGTTCAAATGACAAGTACTATTTATTCCTTCTTAAATAAGTCCATTTGGTTCTCCCAGGTTCTTAATACAGGAGTAGTCATGGGTCCTTTGGCAATAGCCTCGGCCAAGATCTGTTCATCCTGTTCAGTGGGAGAGGGTAATTCAACTTGTCCTTTGTGATCTGGTAAAATTCCAGGTCTATAACTTAAAGCATCGCAGCCATTACATGCTGCAAAATCACGTTGGCCAGCATATAGCTTACGACGAGCCGCATAAAAGACTGGGCTATGCCAAATATCTTCATGTAGGTCACTGTCATTCACATTGCCTATTGGCACAGTGCCCCGCCAATCATTACAGCATACAGCAACCCCACCATCCCAGCGAACACTGATTTCTCTAAATGGTTTGGCACAGCGTTTCCCTGTCGCTTTATCATTGGGCGGCGCACCTGCTCCTCCATGATTATTTAGACTGGCGTGGGTTCCTCCCTTGCTGATGTCAATAGGTTTAATCCATACCAACCTTTTGTTATTGCGGCGTTGATGGGGATTACCTATTGGGCCGCTATCTGGATAAATATGTAAAGACACCTCCATTCCTGCCAGTGGAATAATTGGACTATCCTCGGCCAATAAATCAATGTTATAATAAGCACACAATTTGTCCATGATCTTTGGCACAAGTTTAATGTCTGTGTACTCATCAAAAGCCAATGTAGTTAAGCCACATTGGTACATTTGAACAATATCATCAACTGTATTCTTCTGTAGGTTGCCTCCGTTGCTTTCCATCAACATATATGCTTTGGGCAAGTGATGGTTAAATATGGCCAGTATCTCATGCATATGAGGATTCCATGTAGGTTCCCCGTGCATAGCGAATTCAATACGGCTATTCCACCCATTTCTAGCCATAGACGAAGCAATCCGCTCAGCTGTCTGTTTGGTCATGAATTTGAAATTATTATCCTTAGCGCGAATACCATTCAGCCCACAGAAGCTACATCGTAAATTGCAGCCTTCTGTTAGTTCAATTTGAACACAGTAAGGATTTCCTTGCTTATAGTCAGTCATTATCAGATATCTTTCTGAGATCAATACTAGGAGATCCTGCAAACTCAATGCCCATGAGCACACAATCCTCATCTAAGGAAATTGCCATTTAACTCTCCTGTTCTTACTCAATGTCTTTTATGGCCGTTTCATAATCAATAATTATTGCCTTATCCACCCAATAATTAAGCTGATCAATGGGCAGATTTGTTAAATGAAGATACCCTGTTTTAAAACCAGAAGACACAAATCTTGCTGGTTTCTTACAAAAGAAATCATCAACCACTCCCAAGCAATTATATTTCTTACGAAGTTTTTCAGCATTTGTAGTTTTACCCCATCTGGGAGGACCAAAAATTATTATAGTCGGGATCATTATACATTTTTTCCTAAGATTCGGTACTTACTTCTTGGGCGACCTTGCCCAAGGCGTACTCGTTCATATTTGTCAAATTCACATAACTGAAATTGGATATCAGTGGGGGATAAAGTGCCGTATTTGCCTTCATCCCATAATCTCTCTTGCTCTTCCCTTTGTAGTTTTAGAATAACTTCTAGGGCTATTTTATCTTTGGCATAATGACGAGCCTCACTAGATTGCATATCATTCACCCCGCATATCCTAGCAACACCACGTCTTGCTCCAGGCCCAATGGGGGTCCATGTGTTCCAATCATCAGGTAAGGTAAGGCGTATCTTGTTATCAACATTTACCTCATTGTTCCAGAAATTACAGAACATAGTATCAAGCAATGTCTCTTTTGTCATGAACCCTGATCCTCCAAAACCCTTGATAGATCTCATAAGATAAGCTACAGTACGCCAACTTCTTGTCATTTGCATCTTATTTATAAGACCCGGAACTTCTTTATGAAGATCAGTCAGAAAATAATCAACAACTACATCTTGCTTTGGAGCACTAATTCCTTGATTAGTAATAACATAGGCTCCGGTGAATACACGTTTTTTATTTGCTAATCGGTCTTTAGCAATCTTCTTAATACCTTTAAAATCAAATGTGTCATACTCCTGCCATCCTACTACCTGAGCAAACTGGTAAGTGCCAAAATAGCGAAATAAAGCTGCATTCATTAATATTGATTTTGGGTCAGCGTTGTAATTTGGTTCATAGAATAGTTCTCGTAACACGGTGCTTGTTTTGTCATGGTATCTGCGAACATTGGTAAATTTATATTCACTGAGGATAGGATCTTGTGTATAAGGCGGATCCTCACCCGCCTCCTTTCGGAGACGGATGAGTTCACGTTCTTGCATAAAAGCGAAAAACTGAGAGGATTGCACTAACTCCATCAGCTTTTACCTTCTGCTGCTTCAGCCTTAGCCTTAGCTTTTGCTGCCTTGGCTTCGGCTGCTTCAGCTTTGGCTTTGGCTTTAGCTTCGGCTGCTTCAGCTTTGGCTTTAGCCTTAGCTTCCTTAGCCAAGGCCTTAGCCGCTTCTTTTGCTGCCTTGGCTTCAGCTTTGGCTGCTTTAGCTTCCGCTTTAGCTTTAGCCTTAGCTTCCTTAGCTGCTTCCTTAGCTTCCTTAGCTTCCGCTTTAGCTTTAGCCTTAGCTTCAGCTTTGGCTTTAGCCTTAGCTGCTGGGTTTTCAAGACCGTGTTTTTCATACCAAAAATTCACTGCTGCTGTCAATTCTTGATCTGTGGGTTCACTCAACTTCATAAAGCCTTCTTTAACGTAATACTCTACGTCCAGTGGCGTTGTGCCCTCAGTCTCAGCACAATCAAGAAGGGTCATTCCGTCTTTGTAATTCTGCCAACGGCGAACCCGATAGCCTTTTCCAGGATGAGTTTTGGTCTTTGTCAGCCTACGGAACATACTGCGAGTAGGTCGCCTAACTTGCTGCACTTTTGCACACTTAGCAAGCTTAACAGGGGTCTCTGGTTCAACACTGGCTAAGTCATTATCATTAGTTTGGTCAAACTTAACCAAAGCTTTCCAAGTGGCGTCAACCGCCTGTTCCTGGTTTTTGAATGACTTGATCTTAGCAACTCCAAGATTAGAAGCTACCAAATTCCGAAGATCAAGCAAATCACTAAGGTTTTTGTCTTGAAGAGCTTCTTGAGTATAGTCTTTATCAGCAAATTTAATTGAGGGGGCCGTATTCATCTGTTACTCCTTTTCTGAGTATTACTTCCTGCCATATTGGCTCAAGAGGGTCTACAACACCCCCACCTAAAGAGCAACTGCTATTTATCTTTTGCTTACTACATGTTTACGACTGTTATTGACTCAGCAGCTCTAGTTATTCCAGTGTATAACCAACGCCACTTATCCTTACGAAAGCAAAATGACTCGTCAAATAACAGAACACTATCCCACTGACTCCCTTGGGCTTTGTGCACTGTTAGAGCATAACCAAAATCAAACTCTTGGGCCTCTTTCTTCTCATACCACTGGAGATCCTCCCCCTTGCCCAAGAAGTGATGCTCATGGGCCAGTACTTCTAAACATTGATTATTAAATTCAGGGGAAATGTTCATATGAACTTTATTGTCAATAATTCCCTCTACAGAACCCACATTAAATAATGCTCCATTAAGCAAACCCAGCTCGTGGTCATTTCTTAAACACACAATTTTATCTTGCTGTTCTGGATACTTCTCTGAATGTCCTTTTAGTCTGCGAACCCGATTATTAGTTGCAAATCTTGTTTTATTACGACCTACCAAAATTTGATCAAAAGCTAGGGCTTCCTGGGCACCCACCTTACCCTCATCCACTACTTTGCAGTTTGAGCCATATTCCCCTAAGCGTAGGGGCACTTTATTACGAACATCGGTTGCCATTCTTAAAATAGGGCTTTCAGCAGCTTGTCTGTGTATTTCTGTGAGCATTGCATCAGGAGTAACTCCTTCTGTAAAATACCCTGCTCCCCCTACAGGGGGCAACTGAGCAGGATCGCCCAAAACGAGTATCTTGGTTCCAAAGCTTAAAAGGTCTTCTGCCATTTTAGCATCAACCATACTAACCTCATCTATAATAACCAATTGGGCATTTTTCACAGCACTGTCTTGATTAAGTATGAAAAAAGGCTGCTTTAGAGATTCTTCTTCTTTACGAACCATTTCTTTTAGTTCTAAAACTTTATGATGCTCATCTATTTGAAGCTGGTTAAGTCCTGAATCTTTCAATTCATTCATAAGTGCTTCAAGCTGTTTTTGAATATCAACTAGCCGACTACGGCCTTTATCTCGACTTTGATAAATCAAAGCATGGATTGTACTTGCTCCCAAACATCCTTTTTGTTGAAGAACATAGGCAGCTTTTCCTGTATAGGCTGCAAATAATACTTGGCCTTCAACTCCTGTAGCAAAGTATTTTGCAAGAGTGGTTTTTCCTGTTCCTGCATAACCAAATAAGTGGAATACTTGTTGGTCCGAATTCATTAACCAAGTTGCAACTTGTTTTAGAACCTTGTCTTGTTCCGGCGACCATTTCATCTATCATATTCCGGATCAGCTTTTAATAGGTCTAGAAGCTCTGGTACAGATAGGTATTGATTATGATTAATCCACTGCTCAAGGGAGCGAAGCACAGCTCCTCTAACTTGAGGTCTTAATAGCAGTCGAGATTGACTGGCTGTTGCAGCATTATCCAACATATGTTGTGTGTCAAATGACATAGCTATCCTTCCCTGTGCAAGGTGGCCGGATAGAAAGGGCATTCTATCCGGCCTGACTAAATTCCGGACCGATCAGAACGGAACTTCGTCATCTCCATCAGCTTCTCCTTTACCACCAACAAGAGTATCGGATTGCTGTTGGAAATCTGCACGAGCTACCCCATTTTTAACCATTTCTAAGAAAGCTCGAGCTTCATCGTATAGTGATCTTTCTTCTTTAGGATTAATTAAAGATGCTGCCCATGTTTCTTTCAAAGGGGATATCGCATAATTATAGTAACTTCCACTATCATTACTTTGTTTGGTTGTGCGGAAACGCGCACGGTTAGCAAAGATAGGGGGCCTCTTGCCGTTCTTACCTTTAATGAGATACATAGAAGTAAGAAAATCTTTATATGGTTTAATCTGAGTAGACTTAAAGCTAATTACTGTAAACCCTTCACTGTGGGTCCCTTCTTCGTTAAGAAGCAATCCATACATATAGTAAGTCTCTATCAACTCATTACCGTTCACAGTGAATGGCATACGCTTGCCATCAGAACCTTTTGCAGGAATTCGGCCTCCTCCATTATTACGAATAACTTCTTTAACTACCTCACCAGTAGGATCATGCATTCCAACAAAGCCTCCGCCCTTGGTACGGGGAACCCATTCAACCCATGCTTCTTCTTTATGAACAGGCAGAAACACAAAGCCTTCATCACTCTTGATCAGTTCACCTGTTACAGTGTTGATCATTTGTCCGGGACGCGCACCAATATTCTCGTCTTCAACTTCAGGTGAGTTTGATTGAAGAATATTAATAAATGGGATTGATAAATCACTACCCCTAGTATCCTCAAACCCTGTTCCACTATCCTCTTCATAGTCAAACCCTCCTACAGCAAGACTAGTTGATTCTTTTTTAGCTACTTCTTTAGAAGCCATTGTTATTTTCCTTTCATTTAACTTTTGAAAATCTTTGCCTAAACACTCCAAATAAATCTTTAGGCAGATCAATGCCCTCTTTTAACTGCTGCCGAGCAAACGCCATGAGGGTCTGTGGGTGTACTGATTTTTTATACTTAATATCTAACGGGCTTTTATGTTCACTAAGATATTTTTTAAATTCTTTAGCTTTATCCTCTTCTCCTTTTCCAAATTTAATAGTAATTTCTTGCTTAACTAAAGAACCATGCCCATTGTCATTCATCCACTTATGAGCAGCAACTTCATTACCCTTAGATATGTTTGCATAAACTTTTTCTGCAACTTTAACTACTCTTCCATCAGGAAGAGTGAATGAGCCTTCAAGACCATCAAGAACATTAGGTATTTCAGTTTCGCTAATGCGACGAACATTCATAGTTGCCTCGTCTAATAAAGCTTGCAATCGGATAACCTCGGCTTCGGCTGCTTCTTGCTGGTCAGCAAGCGCTATAAGCACAGCTTCAAGATTGGCCCCTATTTCATCATCTTTATAATCTGGGTAGTCAGGAATGTCTGTCATAATCGGTCTCTTTGTTTGCCCTAGTAGTATTTACTAACAAACAAACATTCAATTGACAAGCTAAAATAATCTATTACAAATCTCTGCATAGGTTGATTGCTTACCTGACCATTGCAGTAATTGTATGCGCCCTCCATTATAATGAGCAGCTATAGAAGTTGCCATGCCAATTAAAGCAGGATTACCAATTAATAAAAGATAATCATCATTAGTGTAATGTCTTAATTGATCATGTAGGTCTTTAATAACAGAACAAGCTTTAAATGGGTGAGCAGTAGGACTTAAAAGATAAACCAACTCTCCCCATTCAGAAGCCAATTCTATACTAGGAAAACGAGGAACCAATTCTCCTAATTTATTATCGAAGCGCATTTGTTTTTGAACAACATATACAGTCATAACCAATCCTTTAATTGGTCTCCTAGGATAGTGGAGGAAATATCTTTTTTATTACGGAGGTTATCTAAAATAAGTTCATCAACAGTATTAGGGCAAACAATGTCAATGTAATTTACAGCGTTGTCATCCATACCTGCCCTATGTGCCCTATCTTCCGATTGAAGCCTGTCAATTAAACGAAACGAGTTGCTATAATACACTACAGTCTTTGCGTTATGTAAAGTAAGTCCAGGTCCTCCCTTTTGGGCTGTGCCTACAAACCACTTCACATTACCAGATTGAAATTTTAACTTATTTCGTTCTGCTTGGTCATCGTCAACTTTTCCATCATACCTTACAGCATCCTTTCCCAATAAATCCATAATCTGGTCAACATCATGCCTGAACCTAGCCCAAATGATGGCTTGGTGGGGGGTACTATCACGGATGTCTTCCATTACTCCTATGCGGGGATTTTTATCGGTAAGTTGTCGCACTGGCTCGTCTTCACCAGTTGGAACATAATTACACAAGATCTGCTGTAGTCTTAATAACCTTACTATTGGTAATTCACCATCAATAACATCACCATCATCAAATTCATAAAGGAACTCGTCTTTAAGCTCTCCATAAATTGCAGCTTGTTCTTTGCTCATCTCCATGTATCGCTTAGAAAACAGCTTAGGGGGTAAATCAAGAACATCTTCTTTTAGAACACGATCACTAATCTCTGACAGCCATTCATAAAGTTGGTCTAGGTTTTTATATCCCAATAATTTATCAAATCCAGGATCATATCCCAATTCTCTCTTACACTCTTCTGCTGTAAACCATTCACCAAAATAATTTCTGTATTCTACGGCCCCTGCTATTCCACGGCGTTTCCAAAAACCTTCATCAAGAAATCGTACCTGAGCATAAATATCAAAAGGTCCAATAGCAATCGGGGTTCCAGTTAGTACTCGTCTTTTAGTTGCATACTTACCACTAGCAATTATTGACTTGGTTCTCTTGGCTCCTGGAGCTTTAATATTATGAGATTCATCAAGAACATATAATGCTCTTCTATGGCGAAGAAACTTCCATACTGTTTCCTTGCCCTTTTTGGTCATGAACGCATTATAACTAATCAACATGATTGCTAAGCCATCATATTTGATTAAGCTTTCCATCATTTGTTTCTGGGCTTTGGTATTTTTCTTTGCCGTTAGAAACACACCCACTCTTGTATCCAAAGCAATATCTGCAGGAAGGTGTTTTGGAATTTCATCCGTGTTCCAATTCCGCTCTACTCCTGGAGGAGCAACAACCAACAACGCATCAATCTCATTGCGACAGTAAAGCAATGCAGTGGTATCGATAATTGGTTTGGTTTTTGCTGTTCCCTGTTCCCAAAACAAAGCCCAAGCGGGGGCCTCCAAGTTTTTAGTTAGATGATCTAACTGATGTTGGAAAGGTTCTACGTTATGAACGTAGTCTTTAATTTGCATTATTTTCTCCTTTTCTAAAAACTTTACTTTACTCTACCTGTACTCCACTTAGCGTTTTCTGTAATTATGAATTTAAAAATAAAATATTATACAAAACAAAAGGTTGCTAGCCTTGTACTCTACTTACTCTACTTACTCTACTTAAAATAAGTAAAAGCTATAACCTAGCTTTTTACCGCTTTTACCATTTTACCGGGCAACCTAAAAACAGGTGGAGTAAGTAAAGTAAGTAGAGCACAAGATTATTTTATTTTTGTTTTACATAGGGTTAGGACAAAATCAGTTGCTCTACTTATGGTTTACGTACTCTACTTTGTTCAACATAAGCACATCCGTTTAACATCGCAGTTAATTCTCTGCCCCATGCCCTAAGCAACAAAGCGCTGCTGCTTACTGTGTTAAGATCTGTTTGGGCTTCTCCAATTAACCTATTTTTAACCTGTTCAGGTTCAGCAGGAATGTCTTTTTTATCCACACAAGTTACAGGAACTTGGATAGGAACTGTGACTGTACGAATCTCAATTGCAGGTTCAGGAGTTGCACAACCAGCAAGAACTAATGTAGCTGCTATAATTAATATCTTTGTCATAGGTCAGCTTCCATCACTGCATCGCTTGATTTACACTTGTCCGAGGTTGGCCGCTCAGCCCTAATACGAGCAGCTTGCTGTACCAGTGTAGCATTGGCCTGTTTGGTGGCCTTGAGCGCTTCCTGAGCGGTAAGGGTAGCTTCTGTTTGGGCTGTAGCTGCTGCTTTTATGCTATCACCACATGTTTCTAAGGCTGCTTCTAGGGTTGCTATACTATTGCGGGTAATTTGGTGGGCAGCTTTTTCATTGGCCAAAAGGGTGACCTTGGCATCTAACTGATTGCCCAATGAGTTGATGTGCAGTTTCAACACCACAACCACAACCACCAATGCTACACTAAGGCCTCCAAATACTTTAGATGTGATTGGTGAAAATAACATATTAGGCACAATCTACATTACGAATACGAGTACGAAACCAACCCACTTGGAAAGTTTCAAACTTACTATTGCCTTTAGCTAGTCGAGTATAGTGTGCTGCTTGATAACCATCCAAAGCATTAAGCATAATTTGACAAGCAATGGTTTTACCACGACGCCGCTGAAGAGATCTAAAAGCAGCAACAGTGCCAGGACCAATTTGTCCATCTACCGCTATATCACGATAATCTCGTTGGCGATTGTTAAATTGGTTCAGCGCCATTTGAAACCAACGAGCAGCCCTATTTGGACCCGCATTAACTCCAGTGTCAATTATCTCATGTGCAACTTTGGGGTCTAATTTAATAATTTCATCAAAATTAGGACCCTCTACATATTGGCGGCGATAAATATCCAAAGCAATTTCTTCAGTAAGTTGGCGCATGCTGCCTTTATAGCCATATTGGCGAGCAACTTTTTTAGTTATTCCCCGATTGGTTTCACCTCCAGGGTCATTTGGGTTGTTAACATATCCCCCTTCAACACTAACAACTTCGCCTAGGATTAATGCAATTATGGCACCTACTCCTAAAACCGCACCTCCTGTACCAGCAGCAACATGTGATTTTTTACTCATCAGAGGCCTCTTCTTCAGCTTTGTATTTTTTATAACGATCATACAAATAAAATGCTATTTGAATGACTAACCAAAACACCCCTAGGGGAGCAAGTAGTTCTGCCCACAAAGGGTTAGAAAGCATGGACACTTGCTGCTCCGCAGAAGGCAACCACACTGGAGAACTGGCAGCTCCTCCGGCCACTGTTGCCGTGGACATTTCAAGCTTTTGTGCCATTTTCATTACCTTTGTTGTTTACTGGTTCGGCCTCTGTAGAAAGTTCATTAATAATAAGCACTACTTCGGAGTAAGGTTTGGTTTGTAAGTAATTCAATATCTTATTAACGGTCTCAATTGGTAATGATACTTTTTGCATTTTAACTACCAATCAGTCCATGTGTGGTCAGGTCATCAATAATGGCTTTAACTCTTTTGGCTAATTCAGAAGTTGTTACCGTAGTGGTATCAAACCCAGCTCTGCTATCTGTTCCTGTTGGAGCTGTCCATCCAGTTTGTCGTGATGTTAGTATTTGGTCATCGTTAGCATCTGTAACGTTACCATTAGCAAGAACCTTTAGTGCTTGCGCTGAAGCGCTATCTCTAATGACGAAAGAAGCGCCAGTTCCGGTTGATTGTAAATCAACAATCACCCGATTATCCGTACCTACTTTTCCAAAGTGCATACGAATGCCCCCATCGGGGCTTTTTAATTGAAGGTACCCCGTAGTAGCAGCAACAGAAGCTGAATCCACACCAAGGAAAAGTGTGCCAGCTTTTGCTCTCATCACACCGGTAGGGTCAATTTCAAATCGAAGAGTTCCATTTGTTGAAAAGCCAAGATGGTCTGCTCCAATTTTATATAAACCCGTATCTAAGTCATTTGTAAAAGCAAAGCTAGGTAAAAGCTCTGTTCCATCAGATGTTAAAACCGGACCACTTGTTCCATCACCTAGGTCAGTCCAAGCTGATCCATCAAAAGTTATTAGTTTGTCTTGATTTTGGTCATAGGTTATCCACCCTACTCTAGGTGAATAAAATTTCCAACCAGAATAGTAAACAACAATTGCATTTGAATTACCTACCCAAACTCCTGTAGGAACTGTTCCTACAATGTAACTATCCCCTTCTGCTGGAGAGGAAGGGGGATCATTGCGAATGTCTGTAACACTAGATTGTAGTAAAGCATCAATAACATTAAGAGCGTCATTGTGAGTGACTTCTTTTTGTGCTTGATTCACATCAAGATAAGGTATTGATAGGTTAGGCGTGTTCGCCATTAAACTACTCCCTGAGCCGGTATCCCCCGACCCGTTACATCTGAAATTTGATATACTCTTATCAAAGGATGAGCTTTGGCAGAGTTAAAATCAGATGTTTGCTCTGCCGCTGTATATGTATAAGAGGGGTTTGACAACCTACTTATTGTCCTAAGTACAGTTTGTCCGCTATCATTTAAGATTTCTAGGTCGTACAGCTCAGATACTTCACTTAACGCTACATCGTTGTTATCCTTCCAAAATCCACCCATTCGGGTTCTTCTTATCCAGGATAGTTCAACATCCCCATTGGGCTGAAGTTCAGATTTCAGATGAGTTGGAGAAAAACAACGTAACGATCTAGCTTCATAAGTTGCACTGACCCCGGAGATACTACTTGAGTCAACTCCAGTGGGTACAAATTTGTATCCCCGTTCTGCACCTAATGTGCTTATAGGCATAGCAAGACGTTCTATAGCCCCTCCAGTTAACAACACTATTGGGCTTGCTATACTATGAGCAACTACCTTATCTTCTGTTCCTACTCTTCCTCTAAGTAAATGACTTACACGATAGGTAGAATTGCCCAAGGGAGAAGCATCCCTGAACTGCAATACTTCACCATTTATAAATAAAGAGTTTTCTCCGTTTAATAAACCAGTATCATTTGTTGAAGTTAAAGTGAATTCACTGTTGTCTAATACAATATCTAAGTATGATATGTTATCTGTGTAATGAACTGGAGATGGCTGTAACTGGTTAACTGTTTGCCCTGTTACTGCATTTCCTCCAATGCTGAGAGCGCTATTATAAACCAACCCTCCATCTGAAGACATAGTAAGAGTAGCTCCTCGCCATTCATTACTTTCACTACCTGCTGCAATATAAATACCACTGTCGTTATCTTGGTCACGTAATGGAGGAATGTCCATTAAAAGCCCAGTTACAAAAACAGCTCTTACAGAAACTATTTCTCTAGTGGGAACTGATTGACCTTGGTGAATGAAGTTAAATTCAAAATACTGGGCACGTCCTCTGCCCTTTAAAAAACCGAATTCATTAGTAATCTCTTCACAGCGGACAGAGAACTCATTAAAGTCTATATCCTGGATAACAATAGTATCTCCCGCTACAGCTTCCGAGTACATAGGAGGCATTGTAAAATCAAATTGCTTTCTTGTGGTCCATGCTCTTTTAAGTTTGTTTTCTGCTGTGAATCGAGCAACATCAGCCGTCATAACAACATCAGTGCCAATGGTTGTTTTACGACTGGTGCTTTTAACCCTACGTTCTGCTGTTTGGGTATTTGCCTGATAATCTCTTTCTGGGTCAAGATGAGTTATTTCATAGGTGCGAGGAAGGTTTGCTTCTTCTTCTAAAGTTATTTGTCTTTGATGAGCAGGAGGCTTTTTCGTATTAGACGCTCCCAAACGATCAGAAGGTACCATAAATATAGGAGTTCGGTCTTTTGGTATGAAATGCAGAACTCCATTGATTTCTGATAAATCAGTTTCATATATTTGTAAAAGAGGACGAATTATGTTTCTGGCTGTTTTCTCTTTTTGTAATACCAACCCTCGCACATTGTCTGTCATAGAGCGAGAATTAAAATCACTTGTTGTTAGGCCAACCTTGTCACATATTTCTGTGATTATTTCTCCACTGGTTATTGACCAATCTGCCACAACCTCAAAAGTTAAATTTGGCAATCTATTACCAAAATCAGATAAATCTAAATTATCAAATACCACATAAGCTATTCCACGATAAGCAGGTATTTGTCCTTCTTCTTCATTAGCTTCTATTATTGAATTTGGTAGCTGGGTCTCATTACCGTTGTATATAGTAATGGTGTCGTATCTAGTGGGAGTGGTGTCAGCTCCTATGCCGTCATTGCTGGTATCAATAAGACCACTGACAAAGGGCCAAGAATAATTTGGATCTCCCATTGTTGAAAGCTGGTCTCGAAAGTCAGCTATGATCTTACTGTCTCCCCAAATACGTCCTATTCCCGTTATAGGTCCTTTTCCTATAGCGACTGCCACACTAAGAGAATAAGTGTAATTAACAGTTGTGGTCTTAACCCCTCCTCCTTTACCCTGTTTTTGGGTTTCTCTGCTCTCAGTTTCAATTAACCCCGTGCTCCAGATAACATTACCACCAACACGGTTCTCTGGTCCGAAGATAATCGGAATTGGATCCCCGTATGTGGATACGGTTACATTAAGATCATCTAACCGTTGTCCCTCAACAGTTACACTACTGGAGCCGAAGATTCCCATATGTACCTATACCCTGCCACCGTTATTCTTTGCCAAACATCATCATAAATATGCTCAACTACTTTATTTACATGCGAGTAAGCATGGATTATGTTCAGGCCTCCGCCTTCTCTGTCAACGAGTATGCCAAGATGTCTTGGTTGTCTTTGTATTTTCAAATGAACAATATCACCCGCTTGGGGTGTACTAACCGAATATAAGTTCTCACGCAATAGCTGGCTCATGCGTTCAGGATTAGGATCGCGGCCATACTCAACTGTGTTAAATTTACTTATGCTCAATTGGTGAGCAACCCCTATTATTAAACCCACACAATCACAAGCAGTTCCCTTGTGACGACCATGGTGGTAATACGGGGTCCCCAGCCAAGACCGAGCTTCTTGAGTAATTTGATCAACTTGACTTGGCGTCAGGGAATTCAAGGACTGCGTCGGTTCCTGGGACATCTGGGAAGCCTCTGAAATTGTTAAGGTTGTTAAATTTTGATATGCAAGTAGAACGAGATTTATCACAGCCCGCGGATAAAGTAAAACTATCTCCTTCTGAGATTTGATTTGGCATTTCTTCCATTAAAGTAATGAGCTGATTTGCATCTTGTCTTAAAACTTCCATAGATAAACCTATGTTGTTTCCGCTAGTCCAGGTTAACAGACCAAAGTCGTAGTACCCAGCGGCCTCATTAATAGAGAAAGAAACAAAATGATCATTTAAATTCACTCCTATATTACGCAAAGCAGGAGATTCTGGAGAAGAGCTTCCTGGAGGTCGGCTTAAATTTTCAGCGGTTGCTCCAGGAACAAAGTCCACAGTCCCAGACACTGTAAAAGAAGATAAGTCCACCCCACATTGGGCTGATCCTAATTCTACCCTGCATTGAGGAGTATAAGTTTCACCTATAGTTTGAACAAATTTTGATGACAAGCTCCTAAACTCTACTCCAAATCCACCATTGTCCGTATTGGTTTGGCCTAACCACCCTCGCATATGGGTTGTTTGTGGAATATTTGGATCTGTATAGTCTATGGTAAAAATTTCAGCTTGTGCATCTTCATACAAGCCCAAGATGAGGTCGGCTTCCGTTACCTCGCTAGAAAAAATACCAGCTAAATTAATCTGGTCAGGGCTTGTGTCTGAACGGAACGTAATGCTTCCTGGAGCGAATGTGTTAGTGGGCACATACTCTTCAGAATTAACAGTAATAGATTGATCATGGGTTGTAAATCTAAAGACTTGGCCGTCTTTGCGGGTTATCTTCCAACAAAGAGCTAAAGTAGTTAACTGTTTTAGATATTTCCAACCGGAAGTGCTGTACACCCACCCATCACGAAGAACTTGTTCTCTAGACCACACAAACCTTTCGGCTAGGTTTAGATCACGCACTGTGAATAGGGCTTCATCTATATTGTTCCAAACCCATGAGGTTTGATCTAATAGATTAAACCCCACAAAGTAGTGAACATCTTCAATAGGATATCCTAGAGTTACAGTGGCAGTGTGTACAGTTTGTTGAAGAATAAAATCATAGTTTCCTTTGACTATCTCATCATAATCTTCAATCTGAACTATATCATAGTTAGGAAACTTCCAATTAGAAATAGGCAAGTTAATTAATCTAAGCATAGGCTCAGTTGTGTTTAAGAACTGAGGAGTAAAAATCAACAACATGCTAGTTGCAGTGGGAAAACTTAGTTTGATTTGATCTCTTAAATAATCTGTAGAACTGCCAAGTTGCTGTTGGCAAAAATTCAGGTAGTCTGCATGAACCCCAACCAACTGATGAACATTTGCCAAAAATGGAGTTGGTACAGCATTGCCGGTTGCGGCAACATAAGCATCTTGTGTTAGCTGATCATAAATAAATGGCTTGCGAATTGTTGGTGAAAAACTACCGTCCCACCACCAAGGTTCTCCTATTTGAAAATAAATAGGTGCTGCCAAGTTATCGATCATAGTCAATAAATGGATATAAACGTCTCGTATGTAATTTAAAGCATCTGAAGAAGAAGGAGTAACCAAACTACTGGGCGGGGTCCATCCTGTTGCAGCATTAAAGCCATCAAGATCTTTTTGTCCCCAATCATAGGGCATAAATTCATCTAAAACTTCATAAGACAAAGAAACAACTATCTTGAACCCAGCGGCGTGTAGCCTAGTGAATAAATCAGAAAAGAACAAATCCGCAGGTTCATTAACAACAGGATCAGTATTTGTTACTGCTCTATCTATGATGGGTCTATATTCTTGAGGGTCATAGGTTAATGAATGGTGATGGCTAATGCCCACGTAAATCACATACCAGTTTCTATACCCTAGTTTTATCATCTGGTCTACTATGCGCTCAGGGGCAAATGGATAAGCATTGTCATACCCATCTGTCATGCGAATATCATGCGCGGGTAAAGCTGTAGTGTTAATACCTAGGGTGGAGTTAGGTCCTGTTACGGATATATTGGTAAGGGTTACAGTTTCTTTTACTTTAGTTATAGGGGATGGGAACATAGGTGTTACCACAACGTCAGCTCCAGAAGCTATTGTGAATTCAGCTTCTATTGCTGGAGTAAAACTTATGGTCTGATTAGCACCTGATGTAAAAGATGTAACAACATGCCCTGATGAAGTTGCCCCTTGGAAATTAATTACATCTCCAGGATTTACATCTACTCCATTAGGTACAGTAATATTAGCTGATGTTGCTCCATCACTTAAAGATGAAGTAGTTACCGATTGCCCTGTTCCAAAATCATCTGGAATGATAAATAAAAACAGCTCTTCAATACGTTCCCATGGTATGTCAACATCTTCAGCGTATCCCCCTTTAACTGTGTTAAAAGGAAGAACTATAGTTCCTGCTGTCCCAGTACCAGAAGTTCTATAATTTTCTAAACGAACAATGTAAGTTTTTCCAACATCGTCTTTAACAGTTAAAGTCATCCCATTGGGCGCGTCCACTGCTCTCAGCCCAGCGGTTAATGTAAAGTCAAAAGATAGAGTGCAATCTCTATAATTACGATTTGTTTCATAAGCAAACAAAGGAGCATCTTTTGAATCTTTTGATTCCCAAATAAGAGCTACATTGTCTGTATTTTGGTAAAAATTAGCTTTTACGGTTATTGCATCAGAACTGGGAGTAATCATCCCAGCGGCAACTGGTAAAGGAAAATTAATATGCCAATAAGATGGCTCAAACTTACGAATAGTGCCATCAAATTCTTGAGGAGGATTAATAACTCGCCGTGCCATGTTATTCTCTAATTTCTACTATGGGTACGCTGGCTGTACTGTATGATTGATAAGCGTCAATAGATGTTTCTAAATAATCTGTGTCAAATCGAACAGGAATTCTAAATTCAAATCCTGCTCTAATCACTACTCCAATTCCAGGAGCGGTATCAAAAGTAACCACCCCTGTAGTGTTATTAACTGAGAACCCTGTAGTAACAGGTATTTCATTAAGTGCAATTGAAACAGATCCTGAAACAGGTCTGGTAATGTTTCGAGAATAAGATTGTTCTGAATCGGAATAAGTCTTTTTAAGCTGGAAAAATATAGAAGAACCATCTCCACTAGCTATAATTTGATCTAGGCTGTCAGGGTCAGATTGATTGTCTGCCGAACTGGTATAATCAGTATGGTCTTTAAATAAAAAACCTCTAGCCCTGCCCCTTCGGGCATAGAAAAAAGATACTAAAGTCTGTAACCTGTCTGGATCATGGATGGCAGGAGCAGCATCAAATTGCAATACTGCTCTTGTCCAATTCTGTTGCCGAGATTCATAACCACTGAATAGCCTAGTAACATCTGTACTAAACTCTGGCCCTCCGGAGCTACCATATGCCAATAAAGCTGGAAATTCTATATTGTCTACTGCCATCTTTATACTCCATTAGGAAGGTCTTGTTTAACCTCATCAAGGCGTCTTCCTATTTCTCTTGCTACCATACGGCCCGCTCTGCGAGCTTCTCTGTCTGAGGTAGCCCCATTAATTGTTATTCCTCCTAAGTTGATTGTATTTTGGGTATTATTCGCTGGAGCAACTTCTCTAGTTTGAATTGTAGGATCACGGCCTTGATTAAGGGATTCAAGTAAATTACGATTTCTAGCAGTAGCCGAGGAATTGACCACAAACTCTTGTCCATGCACAACCCCTGCTATTTCATTCACTCCTCCATTACCAGTAAATCCTCCTTCTCTAAATCCCGCTGCTCCGCTAACTTTGCCAAGCGCGGTAGCTAAGGCAGTGGTGCCAGCCAAAGCGGCAGCGGCTGGCCCTGCATTAGCTCCTAGTGTGGCCAAACTGGCCATTGCAGCAGCAGGTGCCCATGCAGCGGCTAAGCCCCCTGCCTCCACTGCTGAGGTAGCTGTAGCGGCTGCTCCTAGTGTTTTACCAATAACAGCATTAACTGCTAGTTGTAGTCCCAAATTAATCAACCCAGATATTAACTGAGTAATAGCCTTTTGGGCAACATCTTTTAGTGTTTTGCCAAGATTTTCTCCCTGAACTATGGCCTTGCCTATCGAATCTGAAAAACCAGTTGTGAAATCTTCTAAGAAAGTAGAAAATGTTAATCCAACTTCTGATTTAAATCTGGTTGCGGCTTCACTCATGCGAGCAAGCCCAAGGATAAATCCGTCTGCTATATTTCCTTCACCAAGATTTACTTTTAATTCAAGAGCTTGAACTTGCAATTCTCTAAGTTTGGTATTAAAGGCTTCAACTGAAATAAGACCTTCATCAAATAACGTGTTTAGGGCTTGAATTTCAAATCCAATTTCACGTTTTGACTCTACCAATTCATCAAGTAACTGCCGTTGGTCTCCTATCTTTTGATTTTCTTCAATTAAGTTTGAAATACTTTGTTGTTCCAAAGGCAATAAATCACGCTCAGCAATTTCTCTGGCTCTGATTAAAGTTTGTTGAATTTCTCTCTCACGGCTGTTAAGGGCAAGCAGCTCATTCTCTTGGTCTAACGAATCTATGAATTTACGTAGTTCTTCTTCAGGGTCTCTTTTATTTCCTTTTGATTTATCTGGTTTATCTGGTTTACCTCCGGCTGCTTTAGTAAGAGGGGCTTCAGAACCTTCTTCTTCAATCCCTTCTTTTTCACTTTCAGCAGCTCTTTCAGCAGCTCTTTCAGCAGCCCTTTGACGAATTCTTCCTAAAATATCGTCAAATCCACTAGCAACAGAACTAAGCACCCTAGTCCCATGCTCTTCCATTTTGTTGAATTCTTCTGTGAAAATAGATCCTACTTCTGACAATGCTCCTGTAGTTTCTAATTTGAATCCACTAAGATCAATGTGGTTGATTGGACTAAGAGAACCAGCAAAGCTTGGAGCAACAGTTTTTAAAAGGCCCACAAACTGATTGATTTGGTCAATTAAAGTATTTATACCAAATTCTGTTACTGTAATTAATCCATTCACAGCTAACTTTGCAATATCTTTCATTGCAGCAGGCAATAGGTCCCAAGAGCGCACTACTGCATTGTATGCACTTATTTGGGAACCTACAATTAAGACAGCTCCTTTAGCAAAAAATTCAGTTATTCCTTGTACAACAGGCTTTATGAATTCTAAGAATTGTTCCCATGCCTGTTCTATTGACCATACAGCAACCGTCCACATTTCTGAAATGGTGTCTCTAGCACCTTTAGTGTCTTCCACAATAATATCATAAGTAGCGCCAACCACATCTCCTAATGAAACTATTTCAGCTTTGTTTTCTTCTAAGGCTGGCACCCATTCACGAGATGCTTCAGTGGAGGCATTTATTGCTCTTATGGCTTCATTGTTTTTTGATGTGAATGCCTCAATATCATGCCGGAGAACAAAAAGAGATGTTCCCGCAGCAGCAATGGCAGCAGCAAGTGCAGCAAATGGATGACTACGGCCTATTTGAAACAGAGATTTAAATGCGCCTCCGGCCTTAGATGCTCCTGCTGCCAGTAATGGAAAGCGCGCAGACATTCTAGCCATTAGTGTATTACTAGCAGCCGCAGCAGCAACGTTACGTCCCTGAGCGCCAGTTAAAGCAGTAGTGGCCGCTGTATGGGCAGCAGTGGCCGCTGTTAACTCTAGTTCAGTTGCTGATAAAGCTCTGTTAACCCCAATTAAACTTCGGGCTGTATTTTGATAAATATTAGAAGCAATATTTAAATTCACAAATTGCCCTGTTAAAGCATTACGAGCAATTCCATTTTGTACAATAACTGCTTGTTCTGCTTTTTCTATAGCTAGTCTTGCAGAACTTTGAGCTAACATGGCTTGGTCAGCTCGCAAGTTGGCCACTTTTGCAGCAGTTGACGCAGCAGTAGCTTCAGCCTCTGCTAGAGCAGAAGCAGCCTTAGCAGCCTCTATCCCGGTTGCGGTAAGTCGGGTAGCATTACCAGCAGCCACCGCTGCATTCAACTGCCTTGCGGCAGAAATTGCATTAACTATACTTCCTATAGCCAAAGCCGCTTTAAATGCAACGAAGCCAGCAGTAGCAGCCAATACTGAAATAACTAGCTCATCTAACGATTCAGATAAGAGTATTACAGATCTAGCAAATATTTCTGAACCACGAGTACTGTCATCCATGGAATCTAAAGTTCTTAAAGCTTCTGTTCTTAGAACCTGAAAGGCCTGACTAATGGTTGGCACCGTTTGGGCAAAGCGTTCACTGATTTCTTCTCTAGCATCACGAAACGCCTCTAGAACACTAAGGGCAGTGATTTTACCGTCACGGCCAAATTCTTTTAACTCTCCTCTACTTATACCAAACCGCTTTGCAATAACATCAGCAACAAATGGTAATTGTTCCAAAACTGAACGAAGTTCATCTCCGGACAGCCGGTTAGATGCCAAACCTTGAGATAATTGAACCATAGCGGCATTGGCTTCTCGGCCAGCAGCCCCTGACAAAATAACAGCTTGGTTTAGCGATTCAGTGAACTGAAGGGTTTCACGTTGGCTAATGCCCAATTGTCTTACAGACAATGCTGCTCTAGTATAAACTTCCGCAGTTGATTCAAATTGTGTTCTTGTGCGAACTGATATATCAAATAATTCAGTTTGGACAGCCTGTAAGTTACTACTAGAGGTAGTAACAAGACGAAGTCGGTTTTCATAATCAGTTAATGTATCTAGGGTTCGTTGCAGACCAAGTAAAAGACCTGCTCCCCCAAGAACAAATAAACTATTTTGTAAAAGCCGTAACCCACGGGTCGCTTTTTGGGCCGAGTTGCCAATGCTCTCAAGATTTCTCTTGACAACTCGGCTTCCTCTTTCTCTGACTACAATATCAATGGTTTCAGTAGTCATGGTTGCCCCCTACGGAGTAATCTCACCCCTTTTAATTCAAAGCGGGCAGATATAAGAGCTCTTCCTACCCAATCATTTGATTGTTGAGATGAAGAGCCTGTTCTTAATCTACTTAAATATGGAATAGAGTTAGTAACAAATAAAGCAGAACCTGCTCCCCTGCCTGATGGTCCTGACCTTAACCTATTTATTTGAGCATTGCCAGCAGAAATTGCAGCACGGGCATTACTGCGCTCGCCAATTCCTAAGTTTTTCCCTGGAGCATAAGCCTGAATAACTGACCGAGTAGGATTGCCCAAAGAAACACGCCAGTTAGATCTAGCAACCCCTTCGTCAACAGGTGTGCCAAAAACAAGTTCTTTGAGAGCAACCCTAGCCACTTTCTTAGTAACCCCAACCGCATTGTTCTGGATGCGAGAACCGAGCTTTCTGATATTTCTGTTAAACTGAAACAGAGTGGCCATTACTTCTTCTTACTTTTGTGCTTTAGGTAAATCCTGTCTAATTCTCGAATATGATAGTGCATTGCCTCTGCTTGGTTTTTATCTAATTCATGAGCTTTACAATAATCATTTATAGCAGTCCATGGAATGCCTCCCAAGGACATTCCTGATGTTCTGCATTCAATTAAATCTAAAAAGCCTAAATAATATAATTCCAATCCATTATCAACATCAGGGGCATTTTGAATTCGTTCCGGCAGGGGAAGGTTTTCCCTCATACACTGCCTGATAATAGTTAGTTCAACTTCGCCCTGCTCTAATTGGTAGAGGAGGACGCTTTTGAGTTTTTTGAATCTTCTTTCATTTCTTCTTCACGGAATGTCGCAACACTCTGGGCAGCTTGCTGGATATCAAAGAATAAACGTGGTAACGCCTGAAAAGTCTTAATTACATTATCCCGATTAAAAGGAATTGTTCCTCCTCCTTTTTTATGGATACCTTGCTTCCATGTTGCTTCTCCATCATCATTAGTATCTTTCAGTACTTCCCAATCAAGGATAATAGTTTCAGCGTAAATATCAAACAAAAGAGCTTGTGACCGCTTCTCTTGCATAGTCCCTGTTCTAATAGCTTGGCGAACAGGCCGTGTTTTCATTTCTGAATAAGATAGATACTTTTTATTAGCTCCTCCGGCGTGGGCAATCTTAACACGAAATTCTCCATAATCTAACCAAACCCCTTCAGATTCTAGAGATTCATTAGTAGCAAATTGATCAAACATGGACATGGTATTTCTCCTTTTCTATATATGAAGATGCTATTATTCTGCCGCATTAGGCAGGTAGTTAAAGAAAGTGAACATTGCAGTATAATCAAGGTTTGTATCAATATCCTCAGCGGTAGCAGCATCAAGATTAAGGGGCAGGGTGATAGGCTGATCCTGCTCAACATTCAACCGCCCATCACCTAGGGCGACCAATGGCAAATCAAGAACGATGCCCTGATTGTCCTTGACCATTGCAAAGTCAAAAGTTACATCAGAGCTGTTCCGGACTGCTGTGATGGCAGCAACATCTGAAAAATATGCAGTCACACTACCACTAACTGTAAATGTTCCCGCAGTTATGTCAAAACCACCCATTGTTCCTACTGCTTTATTAACTGTAAGATTATTGTTTATTGTAATGGTCGCTTCTGTAATAAAAGCAAACAAAGGTTCTGGAGCTTCATCAGTTGTGGAGTGGACTGACATTTTAATACGGCTAAAGTCGCTAGTTGTATTAAACACATCAGCTTTAGCAGGGTTCTGTGTATTTGCTTGCTTAGGACCTTGTGTGGAATCACGAGGAATGTGGTTAATAGAAACAAAAGATATGTCACTGTTGACTAGCTCAGCGGTAGGAATATTTAGCACAAATTCACTGAGCACAGAGCCAGTTAGCACTTCAGTTTGAGCTAAAGCTCCAGAAGTTGTGGAGCCTAATGTACGCTCTAAATTATAACTACGACGTTTGATTAAATTACCTGATTCGTTACGTAGAACATCCCCAAAATATAGATGAATTGTTTCTGTTGTAGAACTTTCAGTCACCATAGCAGTAACTGATTTGTCTAGGGTCAGTCGGTTACTTTGAATACTGCGAATTCGCTTAAATCCATTATTGGCAGCAGTTACAAATACTTCATTGGAGTTATCCCCACCAATGAATATCCATTGTCCTTCAACAAGGCCAAGGGTGGTAAAATCCAAATTTGTGCTGGTAAGTGCAGCGTAACTGCCAGTTGTGTCTACATCAAGGTCCCCAGCTTCTCCAGTGAACCCAATAACACGAATTCCACCAGAATTTGCCTCCACTGTTAATGTTCCATCAGCAACCTCAATATGGGTATCAACAGTTACTCCAGTTACTTCATTTACAGCATTATTAGCGGATTCAGTGAAATCAAACCCTTGTACTAAAGAACCTACTAAAAATCCAGCGGTATCAGCAACAAGGTATTTATCTGGGTTAGTTGCATCAACATCAACTGTGGCTCCTAGTTGTCGTCCCTTTAAGCGGGTGTCAGCAAACATAACCCCTTGAAGTAGATCAGCCAGATTTGTTTGGCTAAAGTTATGATTAAATCCTCCGCTGGCATTAAGATCAACCCCTACTCCTTTTTTATTTTGTCGCGAATCATTGATTGGGCGAGGAGTAACAGTAATCAACTCACCTCCAAAATCTGAATAGCTATTTGGCTGTAGGCGATACCAAGCGGCAACCCCAGGATGGCTATTTTCTCCTGGAAGTTCGCCAAGGCAAAATTCTTCAGCATATGCCAATCCAGTTATATTGGAATCAATTTTACTAACTTCTGCTGACATATCTGCCTCCTTTATTTGAACTCATCGTACTCAAAATCAATAATTACATTATTTTGAAAGAAATTACCATCACGGCCAATTTCATTAATTCTTACATTGCGAAAACGAACTCCCCCACCCGCTGAAGAGCCTTCATATGCATCACATACTAGCTTAGCTAGTGTATAGGATTGTTGCAAGCCTTTTCCAATAGGGGTGAAGATTTGAACAGTGGTCATTCCTAAGCGAGTATAGGCCACACATCCTCCGCCAATCCCTATGCCTTGCTGGCCTCCGCTAGCATGACGCAGGGTGATAACAGCCCAAGGGGATTGATCTGTTTCTCGGACGTTCTTCACATCTTCATAAAAAGCATCATACCCAGTAGTGTCCCAAGCAGATTTAAATATGGCCATGATATTATCAACAGCCATAGTAGGAGTTAAGGTCATCTTCTTACTCCTACAAAAGCCAAGAGTTGTAAATCTCCAGGACGTAATACCTGCAAGCCTATTATTCCCCACCTAGTTCCTCTGTCCAACACACTTGAAAAATCTTTCAGCTCTTGGGAACCTTGCGCAGTTATGATGATTTCTTCACTGAAGTCTATTAAATCTTTAAATTCTGTTCCTTCTCCCAGAGCAGTTAGTCCAAACTGCCTGACCGTGTTTGGGGGCACAAATACCCCTCTGGCAGAAAACTGAACTTCGCTAGGCACTCCACTTGGGCCATTCCAAGGCTTACTTGGATCTGCTGGAGTTTCGTCCAGTTTTACAAAGGTTATAGAACGACCGTTTTTGTCAATTAGTCTATCTGCTGTTTGTTGGAGCTTTACATAATCAACCATTACCGGATCACTTTACCAGTTGACCCTGATAAAAAACTCTGCAATAACTTATCAGCAGCAGGGTAAGGCTTGATTAATTGGTTAATTGCAGCTCCTTCTGAAAAACGAACGCGCTCTTCAATAGGTCCAACTTTTTCAACAGTTTCAACCACAACTCTGCCTGAATTGTTTGTGGAAGGGTCTTGGAACAAAGAACTACTTAAAGAGCGCACTGCATACTCCGCAACAGCTTGGCGATAAGCTAATGGCACACCAGTGATTAAATTGCCTTCTTTTCCAAAAAGACAAGTTCTCGGAAAAGAAGTAGCTTGGTAGCTTCCATCTACTCCTCCACTAAAAGCTGTTGTTTCTGCTTTAGTTGCATCTGAAGCAACTAAAGGAACATAATTGCCACTGCTGCCAGCAAAAGCCAAAGTGATAGTAATTATAGTTCCTGTAACCTGAACAGTGTCTACTTGGTTGTCGGCCTCAAGCAATGTGGATAAAACAAGGGCCGCTGTTGTTAAATCAGTGCCTAAAGATAAACTGAATTCACTGTTGCCCAAAGTGAGGGTGTCTGTTGCAAGTCCTTCAGCAAGAAGTTCTACTGATCCTGTTGCTTTGGCTTCATCAAAATAATATTGCTTTTGTCCCATGAACTTTGAACCCCATCGGGATTCAATATATTGGGTGGCCGCTACGGCTGCTGCTCTTTGGGTAGCTTGGTCTTGAGTGTTCCAATCATTCTCTGCTTGCCTCCCTAAAGAAGTAAGGTAATCTGTGATGAATTCAACAGTTACTCCAGAATTTGCCCCAATGGCTCCTGATCCATGTTCTACTATGAACGTCATATCATTCTATTCCATTAAACGGAGGGGGCTTCAGTTTTGTAAGGGTGGGCAGTGGGCAAGCTTGCCACAATTCCCCACTTGTGCGCTAGGTATCCATCCAATTTCTCTCTCTCAGTATTTGTGGCTAACTGAGACAATACCAGAACTTCTGCAATTTTTCCAACAAAACCCCTAGTTGTGTAAGTATTATCTGCTCCAATATTTCGGTCTCTTCCTAAAGTAAAACCATCCACAATTCTGGGTATGGCTCTAAACACATTATAAATGATAGGGACCTGCTCAATAACCCTATAACTAGTAATAGCACCATTAGCCCTAAACACGTCCCACCCACGATGGAAATCTGACCAGTTGCCAGTAGTAGAATTTTGGATTAACCCGATACCCCCTCGGTCGCCTTCAGGAAGAGCAGCACCATACATTCCAGCATAATTTCCCATAATGCCGGTCACCTCACTGACTATGTAAACCTCTTGCGGGTTGTACTGCCTCTCACTAAAGAACAGAGCTCGATTATTTGTTGAGCTTCCCCAATCTACTGAAGGCAAGCCTCCTATCCCAGAAATAGCAATAGTGGGTTGCTGGGCTATAATAGATTGAGCTAAATGTCTGTTATTTCCGCTCTTATCATTCCACTGGGATACCTTACCAGCAAAAGTTGTAAGTGTAGATGTGTCTGCTGCATCATAGTGCGCAGATATAGTAATGCTGTCTGAAGGTACCCAATTGTGAACAATATTTGAACCTTCCTCTATTGAACCTACTCCGTTTGTAGCGGTTTCAACATATTCAAACATCATTCCTTCTGTTATTGCAGTTACTTCAAACGCTAACCCTGTTTCACCAACTAGCTCAACACTGTTGGCGTACCATTGGCCTGAAATAGTGGCGGCATCCGCATAGGTTCCTGGGATCGCTCTGAGGGTTTGTCCAGTATATCCAAAGCCAGATATAATAGCAGGTGAGCTAATAACTGTAGGAAGGCTATTGCCTCCTGACTGGCGCAATCTTCTTCTCTTTCGGGCATAGTACAACGCCGCTTGCATTCGTCTTTTATAAAAGAGACTACCCCTGCCCACCACTAACTTAAACCTTCCTAAGAAAGGAGGGTTCAGTTCTTAAAGAACCAACTCCTTCTTGTTTTTTGGTGGATGTGTTCATTTTGAAAAACCCTGTTCATGAATTAAGCCCTAATAGGACGAGTAGAACCCCGTGTGGGTTTTCTTTGAGCCATGGCTTGATCTAAAGGCGATTTACCATTAAGGTCTTTGACATCAAGATTTTCTAGAATCTTTGTACTTTTTGCAATTCGTTCTGCACGGGCTTGGTTTTGAGCTTGAATGTATTCACGAATGGCTTCACTATTGGAATTGTTAGGATCCACCTCATCTGCATATTTATTTGCTGTATGCAGCAATTGCTTAATTTGAATTATACCCTGTTTGGTATTTTTTGCAACTTCTTGAACTTGAAATAGGTTTTCTGTCAATGCAGGAATAACTTCATCACGAATAGCCTTATTTGGTACAGTCTGAAGGAATTCGTAAAGTTCTTTACCAGTGGGATTTTGTTCAATAAACTCATTTATAGCTTTCGGATCGGACTGTTCTTCAGACTGTTCTTTATTTTCAGGCTTATTCATCAAAAGATTTTCTGGAGACTTTGCAGCTTCCCTATCAAAATCAGGAGCAGCATCAACTACGTTTTTGCGGGATAATTCAGTATCCCCAGTTAACTCTTGCAATTTATCCATTCGTGGAGAGCCATCCGCAGTCCACTGGTCATCATCAAGAGGATCAAGAGATTTTAAAGCTTCAATAATATTCATGTTGTCTCTCCAGCAGAGGAAATCAGGGGTCAAAGCCCCTGACCCTTATGATTCGCGAGTGATCAAACAAGCAAATTTAATTTGTTTGCGCTCAGGGAATACTCTGGACCATGAGGCAGCTTCATCCAAATCGTTGCCCGTTGTGCCGGTATTAGCTGGACCACCATCAGGAGGAGTTCCTTGGAAAGCATGACCAACAGGATGACAAGACCATTCTACCCGAGAGTAAAGAGTGTCTTGGCCACCACCATTACCACCACCAGCCTTACGTTCTACCTCAGTAGGTACTTTAGCGTTACCTACTCCAAGGCGTGTGGACCCAGATCCAAATAGCCAAGTATTGTAAACCCCATTACTACGAGGAACCCCATCATCAACAATAACTTCACGACCAAGAAAAGTTGGGATTACTACCCTACCTTCAGAATCAGGAATAAAGTCAATAAGGTTATTTTTCTGCATTCGGTTATATACAACTGAATGGCAGAAAAGTCCAGACAGGTCTTCCATGGAATCACCCATAGTTAGGGTCGCGTCCAAGAAAGCTTCGGCTGAGAAATTTGTAACCCCATCCACAAAAGCAGCTCCAGAAACATCATTAATATAATCTGACGCATCATTGGCTATATTGCTGGCGATAATGCCTTTCCAAGTTGCAATGAATGCAGCTTGTAGCCGCCGAGACCAGTATCCCGATACTTTGTCTGCAATTGCGGCCATTGGGTCATTACCTGCTAGTGCTGCAGCAAGATCACTTGTAGACCAACTATTGTTACGATTCAAACGAACTGCAACTTCAGAACTGGATTTGATCTTATTAGGATCAGGGGGACGAGCTACCCCAGCGGGCAAGGCTGCATCAGCATCTGCATAGGGAACCGAAGTATCTGTAGAAATGCGTTCTTCATCATTATCCAAATCTTGCCATGATGGCACACTAAAGGTTAAACCTCCGCCAGCCAAAAGAGCATCCATAGATTCATCTCGAGAAGCTACCCCTGATTGGATAATCCGAGTTTTTTCTTCAGTCATTTGACGAACATATGGTGTGAAAATCTCGGGGACGATAACGTCTGACACCCGAGTGGTCGGTCCTACTGCCACAATAAATTCCTTTCATAAATGATGGCAAATTCTAAGAAACCGAAGCATGACCCCTGTCAAACTTGGGTGAGTTATTGATCCCCTGATCAATTAAGAAAGCACCATAGCCCAGAGAAAGACTGCGATGCAAGCAGAAAAATTATTTTTTGTCTTTGGGCATTCCCCCACCAACTGAAGTCCCAGCAGCTTTGGCCAGTTTACCAGCAAGCTCAATCCCTTGCTCTGATACAACCTTGCCTTGCTCAGTAAGGTTCCAATTAGCGGCTGTCCAAGGATTGCTTCCAGAATAGCCGAAATTCTTGCCTCCTCCACGAGAACCACCACCTTCGCTTTCAGGCCACCAATGAGGGCGTGAATTTTGCATCTCTTTAAAGAATTCTTTAGCTCCCAAACCAGCAGTTACACCAAGGCCATCTTTGGTGATTAATGTGCCGTTATCGTCAAGCTCCATCATGGTGGATGCAACAATTTCAATATCTGCAAGAGCAGTGGTGTGAACTTTTGATTCAAGGGCAGCGGCACGAATTTGATCGCCCATTTCGCGCTTAACAATAGCTGTTTGCAGCTCAGCTACTTTACTGATTTGAGCGTCACGTTCTTCTTGCAATTCTTTAATTTGTCTTTGCAAGGGCGATGTTTTTTGACTAAGACGGGCTTCTACCATTTCAGTTAGTTTGTCTTCGTCTAGTTTACCACCGGCAGCAATCTCAAGTTCTTTAATGCGATCAAGCTGAGACATTGTGTCAGTGTGGTCAAGGTCTGCCCATGGTTTAAATTTCTCTTTTATAGAGGCGTGGTCTTCGCGCTCTTTACGAAGAGCCTCTTTAACCGCATCCACATCTCCTTGGGTTTTCATCCCATTGACACCTGTCAATACGAATTTGCCTTCTTGTTCAGTATACAGATTACGGTATGGTTCTTCAATTGCATCTTGTGAATCGTATGTAAGCTCTAGGGCCATCCCTATGCTCCTTTCTTCATGTTATGGTTGGACCATTCCAACCTTACTACTATTAAATGAATATAATGGCACCAATAACAAAACCGAATAAGGCCACTCCACATTGGAGTAAAGCCACATTACGTTTTTGGGTAGGTGTGAGGTCTTTAAATGTTTGAACAAACTTACTCAATCTTATTCTCCCTAGGAACTATTTGTTGGGGATTGCGATCTCCATTTATGAATTTAGCAAAAGGAGTGTTTTCATCAGTTTTGGCAGCAGCAATTTCTTGCTCATAGGTTAGCTTAGTTAGTCCTTTATCAAACAAAAGC
This sequence comes from Haliclystus inabai, assembly GCA_025505365.1. Taxonomy (NCBI): domain Eukaryota; kingdom Metazoa; phylum Cnidaria; class Staurozoa; order Stauromedusae; family Haliclystidae; genus Haliclystus; species Haliclystus inabai. Next base: position 40,991 of record JANVCG010088773.1, read on the forward strand.
TGATGTAGAGTTTGGGCTGATACTGGGTAGCCTTGGTTTCTGGCTGTTTGCATTTCAACCATGCTTTGCCCAGTTAGGGTGCTGTCGCCAAAGTCAAGATTAGGTTCAACTGATACATCTTCAGGATCAGCGCCTACCCAAGTAGCAGCAATTTTTAATAGATCTTCAAGACCTTTGGCTCCGGTTAATGCAATCTGGTTAAGGTCAGCAGTTCTGGCAGCAATACGAATATTTAAACTGGCCCCGGACTCTCGCTCTCTAGAGGTGGTGTCCAAAGATTGAGCACCCATGGATCCGGCTATTCTACGGTCATTCTCCAAAGATTCCCGCTGTTCCCGTAACCCTTCTGACTTCACTCCAGTGTATTTAGCATCTCCGCCAAGGGGCACATCAATTCTGGCCCCTGCTCCTGTGCGGATGGTTTCGTCGTCACCTGTAATTCCGCCAATAACCACCAATGTGTCTTGGCCTTGCATGAACAAGTTTTGGCGGTAATCAGCTTCTCCTCTGTAGATAGTTACACAAAGACTGCCTAAATCAAGCAAAGGAGGCTCATCTGGAGAGGGTACAGTATCACAAGAGTTGATGAACACAAAGGGTATCTCATTAAGAGCAGTACCTCTAATGGAGGCAGTTTTTAAAGAACTTTCAATGTAAGATTCATCATCGTTGAATACCCCAAAGCGGTACTGTCCTGTGGCTTCGTTCTGGCTGACATCTCCAAGAACCAGCACCCTATGCTTATCTTCTTTTTGCCAAGAGAACCCTTCACTGCGCTCAAATTCACTTTCATCAAGAACAACCAAGTTCAAAACTTCTTTAGTGAGTTCACCTCTGGCCCCGTTGTCCCAATTTATGATACGTTCTGCAGAGTACGTTGTTATGTATGGCACTCCACTGTTATTGGGGACTTGTCCTTTAATAGGAAGATCCAACATAATGCCTATGCGGCCAGTGATTAACTGTTCTTCGTTAATACGACGCAAAAGCTGAGGTAACGTTTCCCCCTTGGTTGTGGTAATTGCCTGTAGCTCGGCAGGGAGGTTAATCTTAGGCGGTTGACTATGCATCATGCCAACAGCAGTTTGAACAGCTTGACGAGTAAAATTGGGGAACCTTGCCCGCATCAAATAAGAGTTATACTCCCTTAGTCCGGGTTGATTGGGATTTGTTCCATCAGCAATTTGCCCTGAAGTATAGGGCAGATATTGGGTCTTTTTAGATTTTACTTGCCGTTCCCCCTTATAGCAATCTCGCATGAGGGTCCAATCAGGGAATTGGTAGCTATAATCTGGATGTTTGTCATATAACGTGGAAGACATAAGGCCCAACATAAGCCCACGAGAGAGGCTTGGCAACCCTAAAAAATCTAGCTTAGTAGTGTCCTGTTGTACGTCCTGAACTTACTACCAGTCCTGCAGAACGTACACGATAGCGAGTTTCATCGGCAGTGTGGTCTTCGGTTTCGGTGTTGAGGTCGTCAGGGTTCTTTTCGTCCCGTGGTAAGACGGGTATGGTTCTTTGAAATTGATCACAGGTGTCAAAAACAAACAATCCAGGAGCCTCCCTTGGCCCCATTGGGCTAGGATGCGCATTTTTAAGCATTTGACGCATTTGGTCCCAGCCTGTAACTCGGCTTCCAGCTTTTTTGTCCGCAGGAACCCATTGAATTCCAGGATAGACGTTCCCATCGTCCAGGCGAACCTTAACTTTCATGTCGGTTGCGATGCAATTGCCATTTTCAGCGGAAAATATTTGACTATCTGCTACTCCAGGCCGTACTCTGCACCACGTAAAGCCCATTTCACGAAAGCCCATATTCAATTCACGTTGCACAATGCCTTTTGCAATGTCTGAGGCTAGCATACGCAACCCTTCATTGGGCTTGCCGGTCCACCCGTACCATTCGCCTATCCTAAATAGATCACCACGGACGGTAGATCGCCAATTACCATCAGGCAGCTCTACGTCTTCTCCATTTGATTGTGCCCACCATCCAACTGAAAAAGGCCTTGAGCTTCCCCAGTCAAAACTTCGGTCTATTCTCCACTTTTCAGGGATCGCAAAGGGTTTCACAACATTATACATGGGTTCCCATACGTCGTCAAACATACCACCTGCTACGATGTCCCAGCTACCGTGGAGCCAAGCTTTTTTCTCAGCGTTGTTTCGCGCGCTGGCCGCAATCCTGTTGATGTAATCAGGATCCTGTTTTAACAGAATTTTATTCTCATGGATGCTTGAATGAATAACAAGCCGAGGAGGCTCTGGAATGCCATCTTCGTCAATAAGATCTTTACGAATTTTCATTCGCAGAGCTGGTAGTCCCCACCGCATTTTCACCCAGTTATGTCCAGGACCATACGGATTAGTAGTAGCGCGAACCATCCTAGGCATTCCAGGATGACTAGACCGACAACACGAAAACATCCGCTTATAGCCTTCATCCGTGGGCCAGTTACATAGCTCTTCCCACCCTATCCATGGATATTCATGCCCATGGTAATTCCAATAGTCATCGGCTTTCATAAACTGCCGCAAGAGCAATTGCTCGCCTCCAGGAAAAGTCCAAGTATGCTCACTATGGTTAAACTTGGCTTCTGGCCAGATTTGTGGGATCCACTTTTTGGTTTTTGTAATAACATCCGTTAGCTGCTTATACGTCTGCCGAAATAAGATCCCTTTCCAGCTTGCGCCAAATCCCTTACCCACAAACATACAATACGACATTAACAAACAATCGGTTTTACCCCCACCGCGAGTTCCCTCGTAGAGTACCTCAAAAATAGGATGGGATGATAAAAAAGCTTCTTGACTACCCTCCTGTGGTTGCCAAATTACATTATCCGGATATGCGGGTACTTCCATTACGCTCCTAATGTTTCTATTTTAGCACGCTCCAAAGCCCAAAGCAGCTCAGCGTTGGTCATACTACTAAGGGTAAGAACAACACTTTCACCTTGTGGGCTATCCTCAAAATACAAAATCGCAATGTTATCAGGCTTTTGCCTAGTAACTATTGCAAGAGCTTCCTGCGCGGTCATATTACTATGCGGCCCTAATTCAATTACATCACCCATCCTTTGATTATTACCTGTAACTCTCACTAATTGCAACTAAAATTAATCATACGCGCACAAAACACTTGAGGGCTGCTGATGATCTTTATCATGTTTGATCTACATGGTTCTCTTTTTATTTTTTATTTTTTATGGGTAAATTTATCAAAGCTGCTCTACAGGGGGAGGGGGGCGGGGGTGGCCCCACCGCCAGCTTTGTCACCCCCGTCCCTAGGGCGGGGTGGACTGGCCCCTTGGCCAAGGGACTGAGCGGTGTGGCCCAGCCCCTTTGCCTTTGGTGCTTAGTTAGCTTTGGCTTTTTCCCATGCAGCTACGGCGGCTTGGTATTCCTTGTCCGTGGCCGGTGTGGTTTCCATTAAGCCGTGATCAACATAGAAACCAATGTCCCTGTAATCTAGCCCTACGGTTTCTTTACAGTGCTGTAGAGTCATTCCTACCTTGTACTGATGGAACCGCTTGATTCGTAGTGCAGTGCCGGGGTGCTTGTTAATCTTGGTAATTTTTGCCAGCATTCTGCGCTGGGGTTTGGCTGCTTGTGCCACTGCCCCTGCACACAGTGGCAGTGGTGCTGTATTAGGGGCCGTTGTGGCCTTTGTGGTGGCCTTGGTGCTGGCAGCCTTGGCATTGCGGCCTGTAGTGGCCGTTGTGGCCTTGGCACTGGCCTTGGCACTGGCCTTGGCCACTACTGCTGCGGGGGCCTTGGTGGTGGTTGCTGTTTGAGTGGTGGTCATACTTAATTCCTTTTTAGTTGGTTAGTAGCAAGCCTTGTTGCTTGCTATGGTTGTAATTATATGGACACTTGTGCAAAAGTAAAGTGTTATTTTTCAATTTGTGAAAAATATATTGGAACACCCATACTGTTCCACATTAAATGCGGTTTGTTGCAGGGCAGCAACAATTTCCGCCCTTTGGGCTGTATAGGCTATTTCAATATGCTTGCAGGTTAGTGTTCCGTCGTTAAAGGACACGGAATCGGACATATTGTCCAAAGCATACCAGTGCCCAATGTGGAAACTACCCCACAGCAACGCTGCCGCAACAACGGTGGTGTAAAAATATTTCATAACCACCCCCAAATAATCTTGCCTAAACTACACACACCCAGCACCCAGCCATAAACCATGGCTAAGGTAATAAGGGCAAATTCGGTATAAAAAATCGCTTTACGCAACATTGGCTTTCTCCTTTACCATATTGGTTGCGGCTTGTTCCAAGGCAGCAGCCAAGCGCACCGCTTTTTCTTTGCTAGTTGTGTTTATTTCCAATTCGCAAAAACCGGCATGGGTATAAGGGCTGTCTATGCACACTACATAGTTGCCCAGCTTGTTACGGCCCACTGTGCATGGAATTTGTTTGTTAATGTTATAACCAATAGGAAATTCCGCACACCATGTAATGGGGCCTTGGCCGTTAATGTTAACTAGGGCTTTTTCAAAATTGGTTAGTGGGTAGTTGTCCATGGTATTTCTCCTTTGTTGGTGGCCTTTATTATACGGATTTTCATGCCCCATTGGGGAACCAGCGGATAAATCCTTCCGCTACCTTTAAGCATTCTTCGGCATGTCCATGCTTGCCCGCTGTGGTATGTGCCTTAGCATTAAGAACCAGATTATCTCTAATCTGTTCACAGATAGCTGTAAGTTGTTCCTTTTGTTCTGCGGACAAATTATCAATAGCCCCCATGGTGTGCATTTGACTACCGCCAAATGATTGCATGGCGAATATAGGGTGGCAAGAATTAAACATGGTATTTCTCCTTTGTTGGTGCCTTTTATTATACGGAGAAAAATGCAAAAGTAAAGTGCTTTTTTCCAATTTATGAAAAATAATTTTGGAAAAACCAATTTATCCCATGGACTAAAAATCAGTCAGGCCGATGGACACACCAAGCCGGTTGGTCCCACGGACAGAAAATGTCAGATTTTCCGTCGGCCTTTTAGCAGCCCAGTGGTCGGGCTGATAGAAACTGTCAGATTTTCCGTCGGCGATTTTTACGGTGATTTCGTTGGACCACAGTCCATTTCAATATTCTATTAGGAGCCAGAAGAATCTTCTGCCACTGTCGCTTGCCCATCAATCGTTTTACCAGATGAGCCAAACTTTTTCTCCCAGTCATCAGCAGACTTAACCTCTGGCGGGGCAACCATTACTCCACCGGTTACATCCATCTTTACTTCTCGCTTGTCACGGTAGCCTTCATCGTGTTTTTTCAACTCAAGCTCAATCAAACGAATTGGGTAAATCCGCTCAGTACTAACAATGTTACCGTTGCGATCGTAATTGACCTTTTCAGTACCCTCAAAGACCAATCGTTGTTGGTGGCTGATCAACAGGGCCTTGTACTCCTCTTGCGCCTCCATACAGGCAATTCCAAAATCTGGGTCCGTTTCCAAGTGCTTTCGTACCGTACAACAAGTAACTCCCGCTGCCTTGGCGGAATCGCCCATGCGTCCATGCTGGCGGTATTCATCCAAGAATATTTCTTTCGCTTCATCGTCAAATTTCTTTCGTGAAGATCTTATACGGACCCTCCATAAACCTTGCTCGTCGTCGTAATATCGAACAGGAACGAATTTCGAATTTCGAGCCAAAAGCGACTTTGGTTGCTGGTCTATAGTCACTGGTTATTTCCAAATCTATAACAGTCAGGGGTCCGCGTGTGAAAGTTCTAAGCGAAAGATTTCCGCTATCACTTTAATAGCCCAAAGGGTAAGAACTTGACAACCCCTAAAATTTTGGTCCAACTTTTTTCACAAAGAGTAAGTAGAGTAGGTAGAGCTAAAGTGAAGTTCCAAAGTGATAGAAAATTATGCTGTTATATCAGTACTTTAATATATATATTATTATATTATTAATATATTAGTTAGTAACACTACTTAAAACCCCAAAAGCTACAGCCATTTTTAACGGCCATTTTGGGCACTGGGCAATCCCCCACTAAACTAATGTTGCGACCACCCCGGCCAAAAAACCTGAGCAACTTAAAACTGCCAAAACCCAAACTAATATAATGATAAAGTAATAATTTTACAAAAATAGATTTTTTATTGTTGTATAATCAGACACTTGTTCCTATATCACTTTATCACTTACCCGCTTCCGATCACTCTACTTACTCTACTTACAACATTAAGAAAGGTACAAAATGGCCCATATCATCCCTTGGTACCGTCCCGTGGAGTCGCAAAAAGTCAGACTGTATTATAACCAAAGTCCACCAATCAAGCAGCGTTGTTTTGCGTTAAGAGATCCTTTGAATATCCTGATCCAACTGCGAATATATCGATGGTCCCGGTCCGTTGATTTTTACAATCAGGTAGAGAAGGATTGGTTAATGGCGAAATTATTTTACGATTCCCCTAGAATTACGCAGCACCGTGTTGGGCGTTTTTTGAGTACTGCTTTGCAGTACCGGCCCCATCAGCAGGTAAACAAGAGCCACCAAAATGATAGAATAAAGATGGTATGGAGATTTTTTGCGGCGGAGGAGTTGCAGTACGGAACGGAGTACATGATGCTCACATGGCTTCCTGACCTTGTGACAAAGTTAACAGGAGAAATTATAAACACCCCGGAGTTATTTGAGGAAGAGCTAGCGATGATTATTAAGCAGCCTTTGCAAGACGACCTAGCCAATTATGTATTGCCGAGCATGGAATGTAATTTCCAATTGACCCGTGGCCCTTAGCCCTTAGCCCCTAGTCCCTAACCTTCAATAGTTTGATTGCGGCAAAATTCACCACCTCGCCCCCTACCCGCTTTGTAGCATAGAAATGAACGAATGGTTTATTGCTGAATGAGTCACGCAAGATATGCGTTTCATGACTTTCACTGATTATATAACCAGCACGGAAGTTACCAAAGGCAATGAAACAGGCTCCAGGACTAGGCTCTAGGTGACTAATTACTACTGGATATCCTAGAAGAGTATCTGAAAGTATTCCATTCAATCTATATAGTTCCTGGCGAGTTGAGTTATTAAGAATGAAATATGCACCTTGGCGATAAGCAGGAGCTAGGGCATGAATTACATCAACTAGGCTATCATATAAGTTATCAGTGGCACATATATGCCCCAGCCTTGCAGCATCTATAAACCCCTTGGGCTGGTTCACTCCACTGCCAGTAACAAGTGCAGCATTTTCGGCTTTATTGAACTTTGAGGATATCTCTTTAGCGATCCACATTTCTACATTCTTGGTCATTTGTCCATAGCCTGTTGCTGTATTATTTCGCCGGTGGTGGTTAAAAAGTAGCCGGAACCCCGAACATATCCTTCTTCATCGAATAGTGGAAGTAGGGTTGCCAGCTTTTTGTCAACTAGGGTTTGGCAGCATTTTCTCCGTTGTGTGTCTGTCATGCTGATATGGAAGGCCAACAGCTTCATTGGGCAGTGGTGTTCTTTGGTTAGATCTTGAAGGATGGCGAGTTCGTTTTCGGATAGGTCAAAAAGGTCTGTCATGGTACAATTCCAGTAATTTCAGGGAGCGTTTGCATGGAAGGAGATAGTGTAAATTTCAGTCTCTGTTCCGTTTCGCAATACAGCTTATATAGATCGGGATTGAGCTTCGCTGCCGTTGTCAGATCAGCTTTGCTGGACATGATACAGAAACAGCACGACAAGCGCGACATACCCGCATCGTATGCCCAATGTGGCTTTTGTCCCGCGTCTGAGATGCTAGCAAAGACCGCGCCCTCCAACATGCTGTGAATGGGAAGCCAGTCGTACCATTGCCGCCCTGCTTTGCTGTTGGACTTATTGAATTTAAATTCCTCAAGTCGACCCCTCTTGGGACTTTCTTCGGCTCGCATGCCCATACAATTGACGATCATGCCGCCATATTTAGGGTGTATTTTTAGGTATCGACGGATCTCCCGCTCAATCGGCCCACGCTTCAGATCGGACGTGCATTGTCGATATTGGGGTGAAGGAAACTTACCCCGATGCTCCACCATTTCAAAGAAGGTCTTTTTTGCACGCGCAAAGATCAAAGGTGTTTCACCAATGGTCTCTTTGATGTGCTCAACAACACCTTCCCACTCCACGCCGTCAAGCACCGCATGAACGACAACAATCTGTTCGGCTGGGACCATCCCCTTAATCTTAGCGAACATGGCTTGGCTGTCTTTTCCACCGCTATGGTTGACGACAAATAGCGCACCCGCATTGATCAATTCATGAATATCCATCATACTGCCACCAGCGGGACAACTCCCAACCCATAGTCAGCAGGACGCGCCGGAATATCTTCCAGTGTTTTTATTCCAAATAGGGTAAGTATGTATGGCGCATCACTGAAACCTTGGATTTCCCAAGTGGCTTCTTCAGTAAGAATACTATTAATCTCCCTAACATGTCCACTCCTAACAGCCCTCCTAACAACCGTACCAGCAGCCTCTCCAGCAGCCTTGTAAGCAGCCTCTCCAGCAGCCTTGTAAGCAGCCTCTACAGTAGCCTTGTAAGCAGCCCTGCTAAGCGGAACCCAAGCAAGGCTTATTTTCTCCCACTCATCCTCATTACACTGATCAGCCATCCACCAAAAATCCAACACTTTTGACCATTGGTCACCTAGAATCTGTTGTGGATCACGCAGTACAATGGCTGGCGCGCCGGTAGTATTGTCATTAATGTGCCTTAGTAACACTGCATGGGGGAGAGCTATCCTCAAAAGCTTTGCCACCGCAACATCGGCTTTTGCTTGAAACAAAATTTGCCCATGGGCACACATGCAACTTAGGTTGTCAGTAGGTTTACCGTAATTACCATGGGACAAAGAGGGATCAAACAGCTTTCCTTTATGGGGCTTGCCTTCATCAGGGCCCCAGCGGGCGATAAGATCTTTTAATTTCATTTTAAATTCCTTCCTCCCCAGTGCCATTGCCATAACCATAGCCATTACCACTGCCATTACCATTGCCATAACCATAGCCATTGCCACGGCCATCTCCAGTGCCGTAGTCATCACCAATGCCATAGCCATCACCAATGCCATGGCCAGTACCAGTACCATGGCCAGCACCACGGCCATGGCAATGGCCAGTACTAGTGCCATAGTTTTTGTTATTATTCATTGTCATATGCCTTTTGTTATTCAGTCAAATGTGCAATCTTGTGCTAGTCGCGAATAACTTTCTTCGCCAGTACCACTGCCATGGCCAATGATATAGTTTTTGTTACCCCTTGCCATTGCCACGGCAATGGACATAGGTATATCCATTGCCACGGCCCCCACCATTGCCATTGCCATAGCCATAACCAGCGCCATAGCCATTGCCATTGCCATAACCATAACCACAGCCACAGCCATGACTATCAAGGCCGTGATTATCACGGCCATCTTTATAGCCGTGGTAATAACCACCGCCACGGCCAGTACCATTGCCACGGCTATTTCCACGGCCATTGCCATAACCATGGGCAAAACTATGGCCAGTGCCATAGCCAGCACCATGACCAGGGTCCTTGCCAGTGATGTAGTTTTTGTTATCCATGCCTATGTGCCTTTTTATTTTTTCAGTCAATAGTCAGTACCACAACAAACGCCATACCCACGGCCAGCGCCAGTGCCAAAGTCATTACCAATACCATGGCCAGTACCAGTACCATAGTTTTTGTTACCCATTGCCACGGCCCTCACCAATACCATAACCACGGCCATGGCCAGTACCATAACCAATACCATAACCAATACCAGTACCACGGCCATCTCCATTACCATAACCACGGCCATGGCCAGTGCCATTGCCACGACCATGACCAATGGCATAGTCACTGCCATCACGAAGACCATAGCCATAGCCATAGCCATTGCCATCGCCACTGCCACTGCCATGGCCAGTGATGTAGTTTTTGTTACCCATTGCCATGTATCTTTTGATCTCGGATTGATTTTTCAGCAGCGCTAGTACACTGAATAATCTCACAATTTTCGGTTAAGTGGATGCGCTCAATTGGCGCGGATAGTTTGCTTTCTGGATGAACGCCGGAAAGCGCAATGGCGTTTAAAAAGTCGCCTGAGCCGATAACTTTCCAATACCACAACCGCCGTGCTTCAGTTAAAACACAGGCGCGGCCTTCTGCTGCTTCAAGTATGCCCGCATGGACGCCAGCATCCCTACAGCGAACAATAACATATTTACCAATCATTCCATTATCAAAGGACTGAGGTTTCTGCCCTACTTCCCCGAACATCTGTAACAGCTCTTTCACTTGGGCGATTGTTAATTCATCAAATTTCATTGTCTTCTCCTTTTAGAATAGTATTTAATGCATAATCACTAGGTCGTGGTGGAATGTCTGCCAGTGCTTTAATACCGAATAGAGGGAGGGCAAAGAAATCCTCCTCATTGTCAAAACCTTGGATCTCTAGAACAGCGACTGTGACTGGCATCCAAGCAATATTCCAAAAATCAGGTTTGTTAAGACGGGAGTTATTGGCCTTCCAACTGGCAAACCAACCAGCCCCTTCACTAGCGTTGGCACAGATTTTGTAAAAAACATTTCCAACAGCTTTCTCAGCGGCTGCATGAGCGGCCCTCAAAGGGGTTAGGTTAGGGAACTCTGGAGGTTCATTATAGGTATCTATCCAAGGAAGAACTGCCTTTTCCCAATCCTCTGGACCATATTGATCAACCATCCACCAAAAGTCTAATATTTTTGACCATTGTTCGCCTAGTATGTATTCTGGATCACGCAGTACAAATGATGGGCTTTTGTCTAGTTTGTCATTGGCCTCTCTTAGTAACACCGCATGGGAGAGGCTAATATTCAAAAGCTTTGCTACTCTAGGATCACAGTACATTTCATCAAGACCTATAAGATCTTTTGGGAGGTATCCGCCCATTATCGCTAACACTTGCCCCTGAGCACACATACAAGCCAAAGGATTATTTGGGTTTTGCCTGAACAAAGAGTAGTCAAAAATTGTGCCCTTACTAGGCCTATCATTATCCCAGTGGGTGAGTAGCTTTTGCATTTGTGTATTCATGTTTTTGCCCTTTAGTTGGTATATTTACCATAGTAGTTGCCATAATGGTTGCAAGTGTTATTTATCAATGCCATTTTGTTGACAGTATTCCAAAGCCCACTCAAGAGCTTTAGCTGCCCGGAACCCACCAACAGTGTTTTTGTCGGGAGTATCTCCTGGAGTGATTGCGAAGAACCATCTTTCAATAGGACGGTAGGGGTCATGTTCTAAAGTTGAAGCCCCAGCTTTTTCTAAAGTACCTACAAGACAAGCGCAGGGTCCTCTATAGACAGAACCGTCAATCTTTCCTTCTGTTAGGGCCTTAATCAAACTAGGGATCTCATCTTGGGCCTTACTCAGAACTTTTAAATAATCTTTTTTGAACGGCTTTAAAGAAACATCATCAAAAATAGCGCTGTCTATTTCTAAATCAGCTCCTCGTAAATCAGCTCCTCGTAAATCAGCTCCTCGTTCAAGACCTTGCAATAGGGCAGCTCTTATGAGTTGCCCATAAGACGTATCCGGCCTAACGTCAATCTCTGCCGTGAACCTAATATCATTAAGGAAATGATCTCGTATTTCAATATTTTTAACCATGCTATTTACCCTTATGTACTTACAATAGCTCCAGGGTTGTCCCACAATGCACCTTGCTGCCCTTGCTGCTGTACACACCCCTAGTAGGGGGCCAATGGCTTTTAGTAGGCTGCCCAAGGGGGCCTTTGTTGGCCTAGCCTGTCCACCAAGGCAATTTTCCCAGCGTGAGAATGGCAATACATTTTACCCTCAAAGTCAAAGGCCGATTTATATTTGGGCTTGAATAAACGAACAGTCATTCTACAATCCAATAGTATTCACCATTTTTACGCCCAAGGTGTGGTTTGTCCATCCGGTTGGATTTTAATGAAAATCCTGTTTTGCGTATATTCTTAACGTGCATATGGACACTCTTTAAACTAGCAATGTGCAAATCATTTTGAATGTCTTCCGCTGTCACGGGACCATTCATTTGAATGTAGGATACAATTTTTTGTTCAGTTGTAGTCATTTGTATTCCTCCGCTTGGCAAATACTACATATGAATGTTTCTCTAGGGGTACCATGTGGGTAGATATCATTTTGTCCAACCCAGTCATGAACACATCTATTTTGAATAGCCTGTAGGCTTTTCTTGGCCTCATTCAATTCTTTTTGCAGTCTAGTTATTTCAGCAATCTCAACTTTCGCCATTGATTTAATAGCTTCTTGCTTCTCAGAATTAGGCATAGTCACTCCTTTGTGTTTTCTAGAATATTAGCTACTTATCCAACCTCAATCTGTGGGTGTCTCATTCCTCTCCTCCATATACTATGGCAACATCGCCTACGAGTTTTGCCATGTCTGGATCAAAGCTGGTTGCTCCGTATTCATTGGTTAGGTAAGTTCTCCATGCGGCAGTTGCACCAACATTCACTTCCTTATTCTTATTCAATCCATCTTCATCACAGAAAACCACACAAGGTTTACCATTGTACTCATTAAAGTCAGGAACAGTCTGAATATATCCCCCCACAGCTTTTTGCAAAACTTCTAATGAAGGATCTCCTTCAAATTCAATAATCTTAGTCATCACTTTTCTCCAGAAAAATCGTTAATTAAGCCTTTTAGTTTATCACATAAATCAGTATCATAACCACAAACAAATGCGAATGTGTTATTTATGACCCAGTCCCTATCCTCTTTATGGCCGTCACATAAAGCAACTAGTGCTGTAAGCGGCATGTCTGTCAACACAGATTCAATGCGCTGTAAATCATCCAGATCAACCCCATCTGCACAAGTTATTAAGCAACAGTGTTCCAAGTGTTCTCTTTCACATACTTCTCCATGAGCTAAAATAGTATAATAGCCAATTTCTAAAGCACACTTTTTTAGTGTAGGAAAGTTATGAATAGATTGCGGATCAAGGTTAGTCATTGGAACTGTTCCATTTCTTGCATATAATCATTAATAGTCTCCCCTAGTAATTTTTCAATGACAAAACTATCTTCGTTCACAATATCCGCGATTTCGTTAATAAATTCACTTCGTTCTGGATAAGAAAATTCTGCGCTTCCTATACAATAGTATTCAGTCCAGTCATCAATATAATCATGCATCATCCCAATGTCGGGTTCAGCGGATTGCCACAAAACATTATCAATAAATATTGTAATGGGTATTATTTCAGATTGGTCACTTAGGTTATTTTTAAGAATTTCATCAAATTGGATTTCAAACCAATCACTCATGATCATCTCCTTTTAGTATAGATTTAATTGAATCAAAACTAAGGCCCAAACTTAATTGCATTCTTATAGTATTAGCCATAATAATACACTGGTCTTTTGAATATAATGGTAGAGTAAAGCACTCTTGGTCTAACACAATGGTTAGTCCTGTATTATCAGCTACTATGACGACATTATCGCCACAGTAAATAAGAGGGGGATCACTAGGGCTGAATTCCTCAGCTCCCATAAATAATTCCCAATCTGAGTCATTAAAAGGCTGTAACATGGTGGTCTCCTTTAGTTGGTGTATTTACAATAGCCTTTACCATAAAGGTTGCAAGTGTTATTTATCTTAGTCATGATGAAAAAGATCACCCCACTCCAAAGCCTTATTATACACACCCATTTCACCAGTGTTGTATTCAAGTGGTTTGGTACACAGTTGGATAGATAAATAGCCTGACGGATCATTTTCCACCCAGACACCGATAATATTTTCTGGAATCTCAGTCACAAATTGAATCTGCCATTCAGCGTCCCAGCTAGACACACCAAAGATACTGCTCGCATTCCTAACCACTTGGGCATTATAGTCATTCCCGTCATAGTAGGTGATTAAAACATTCATGGGGTGTCCCCTATAGAGTTGCATATCTGCCCAATGGGGCAACGACTAACCAACCCTAATTTTGCCTTGCCTTCTTCAATTAATCTTAGGCCTTCCAAGTGATTTCGGCAGCTTTTTAATAAAGCAATACACTCTTGTATATCTAAAGAAATGTCTCGTTCTTCTAATTGAGTTGTTTTGTGCTGATCAAGCTTTTTAGACCAGTTTTCCATTTTTTCTAACAAGTTCCTCTCCACACTCATTTCAAATCTCCATCAGTCGTTAGGAAGAAGGCTTTGCGACATTTGATCTCAGCAATTAGATCAGCTACTTCATCATTAGTTGCTTCTGTTTGAATTATTTCAACCTCCCCTTTGGGAGATACAGCAGCTACACTTGTTATAAAACCATCCCCCGAATCATCAGTATAAAAGATAAGACTAGCTACCCAGCCATTACTAAATCGCATACGAACACGAGGCTTATTGATTTCTGGTGCGATGTCTGTTACCAAATCAGCAGTCATTATCCTAGTTTCCTAAACCTTGGCCAAATATAAATATCCAATTCCAAATAGCAGTAAACCACCTTAACTATCTAGTGGAGCAACAGGTCCGGAGCTTTCCAATTCTATTGTATAGCTGTCCTCCCCATTATAATCTAATCGGGTGATTAGAAAATTACCCCGTACTCTATCACCATTTTCAAAATTCAATTCAAATGACTCTATTGTTCCACTTAGCGCACAAGTCCTGATTTGAGTTTCAGCATGATCTGTCATAAAGCTGCCCCCTGCACCAACAGACATGGATCGAGTTCCGGCTTCAAATAGTAATTTTCTCCATTGGTCTGTTTGCAATGAAGCTATTTCCAGAACATCACTATTTATAGAAAAATCAGTGATTTGTAATTCCATAATTACACTATATGAATCCTCATCATCATGATTGGCAATTTTAAGTAAAAGTGTAGGATTTTTCATTTTTAAACCTTTCTACAGTATTCTTCTATTTGTTCTTTGTGTTCTTGCTTTTTATCACTTACAGCTTTTTGCATAGGTTCAATCTCTTCTGACTGTTTCTGGGTTAGTTCTTTTAAACCTTTCAGCTTCAGGACGGCATCTTCTACATTATCGAATTTACCAAACAAATCACGATTACACCCATTTGTTGGGGTTTCCCCATCTAGGATTCTGCCATACCACCGAAAGCGTTTTTCACTTGTAACAACAACAACCTGAAATCTTTCAAAATATTTACGTATTGAATAGTACAGCGCCCGTTTCATTTTCTTGTCCTTTTTAATAATATTCGTGTTACTCCATCTATGAAGGCTTGCTGACCTGATACTGTTCTAATCTTATCGTATCTGTGAAATAGCTGTTCCATCTCATATGCCGCTTGAGGATCAGCCAGTATCTTTTTCTCATGAGCTCTAACGGCGACTTCTTTTTCATAACCTAGATCAGCCAGTTCCCATGTTGCAATATCAGGATGCTCAATTCTGCCAACAAACTGCAATCTATTTGTAACAAGGGTAGCGATAGTTCCATTATCACGAATACTTCCTCTGCTTTCATAGATACCTCCAGGAACGAGTTTCTTACGTCCTTTCTTATCGTACCAAGACAGATAACTGTCTGTGCGCTCACTAAGCCGTTGTTCAGTAGTAAAGCCAGCGGAACCTTTGCCATCACTGAACATCCTGCGGTAACAAAATATGACTCTTATAGTATCAATCATCTTCTGGTCTCCATTTTGAATCAGTCCCACTAAATGACCCCTTGCAACTAATATGGGCAAACTTTCCATTCTGGGCCTTATAGAAGTTTTCTTTCTTATCCCACATGCCACTATATGAGCATCGTAGATATGGATCTGGATTCACTTTAAGGAACTTTTCAACTGTTCTTTTTGCATCATTGTTGACAGAAATATATGAATCTGGATATCCCAGGTCACGTTGAAAAGCATGGGCATAATCGCAGCCAACTTTAACAGCATCCCACATCCTATTAGTTTCACGGCACCAATAAGGTTCGCTGCTTGACCATGTAATTTCAGTATCAAACATGCCATTTTGAAAAGCAGGACCATGGATTTCGAAGCCAGATTTAGTCCTGACACAAGCAAAATCTTGCCAACAATGAGGATACATCTGTTCCCTAAT
>JANVCG010088774.1:0-33358 GCA_025505365.1 Haliclystus inabai
ATGTGCTATTATTAGCTCCCTTTCTCAAGTCTTACATAGCTATACAATGTGAATAATAAGTTCAAGATTTCCGAGTAGCACTGATTATTGCTGAAAACTAGAAACTGATATGCACTGTAAAATAGCTGCTAATAAGTAATAGGGCCAAACAATTTATCTAAAGCTACGAATTCAATGTGCTAAGAAATTGGTAGGATCCATGTATGGGCTATATTGGGAGTCTATTTGTCAGTAGCCTCGTTTTCATGGCCTGTTACAATATTTTTGGAATTGCAACCTGGTGACTGAAATGAGCTGTAGCATGGACAACTGACTTTTTGCATCTACAAATTTTATAATTTCCTTCTACAGTGGCCGTTTTTATGCCTAGCCTCGCTTCCATGATTGAAAATAATGCTATTTTAACTATTTTAACTATTGCTATTTTAATAATTGCTATTTTAACGCACTTCCGATTGGTAGATGTGAGTAGACTTTTTGTATGATATTGCAATGCCCTTTTTCTGATCATATAGAGAGAAAAAACTTTCTGTTGCAAATTGTTTTAGGTTGAGGTGTTTTTTTTTAGGGATTATGCCTGGACTAAATCGTGTAATCCCATGGTGGAAAGACCTTTCAGTTGAAGTTGTTGCATGATCTAAATCTTTAATTTCCTTTACATCTAGTTTATCCAAAATTGATTTGACAAAATTTTGTAAACAGATAATCTAATACTTATACTTAATACGTTTTGTCTTAATAACACAAATAATAACATAAATAATAATAATATAACATAAATCTAAGTAACACATATCTTCATATTACACTTAACCCGATTTCATTACAATACATTATTTACATTAGATTGTTGTTTTTGCCAGTGTTTTTGCGATGTAAAAGTGAATTGATAAAGGGTTCATGACAATAGTATTACGTAGTGGATATTGGATTCAAGTAAATAACAGATTCCGTGGCCTCGTAATTAAATAGCCTCTATTAAGTTAGTATATTATAAGTCACTGTTATCTGTTATCAAGTTATCTACCATGTAATTAAACAATTCATTCTTTCTTTTACATCGTAATACTTTGTTAAATTGTCATCACTACGACTCTTTCCTTGTGTTCAATATGAATCAATCTCACGTTATCGACTTCACTAACACATGTATGTCAGTATGTGCAGATAAAAAAGTACAATCTAAATAAATTATTTCTTAAATAGTATAAATGAAATTCTAAACCGTTTGTGATTTTTGAAAACCGGGTTGAAAACAAGCACGAATATATAGCTTCGATAATCGATTTCAGTTTTTGCTATGTAAAGGGAAATTTATCCCCTCTACTTCCAGGTCTGAGTACTTTAGACCATGGTCACTATAGCTTTTTAATCATCCAAAATCAATCACAGTTGACTCTATTACTTCATGGTGTAAACATCAAATCGTAGGTCATCTATTTTATCTTTTACATAATTATCAACACGAATGAAAAATTTATAATCGAAACAGCACTACACGACTGTAAAGACTGCATTGGCGTAGGGGAGCACTTCCAATTAGGGGGGGGGGCTGCGTTTTGCCCGAAAAAAGGCTTTTTGAAAGAGTTTGGGAGGGCTACCGCCCC
This sequence comes from Haliclystus inabai, assembly GCA_025505365.1. Lineage (NCBI taxonomy): Eukaryota > Metazoa > Cnidaria > Staurozoa > Stauromedusae > Haliclystidae > Haliclystus > Haliclystus inabai. The sequence goes on from JANVCG010088774.1 coordinate 1,608, forward strand.
CTGTCCCCCTGCCTCCTACGTCTATGGAAGGCTGTACAATACACATGAGCCAACATGCAGATTCGAACGTAAATATGGTCACAGCAGAAAATTCACATTTATGTTTCATTCTAGCATAGTGTGATGTTCTTATAACGAGAGTTGAAAGACAGAAAACACACCAAATATAAAGTGATACTAAAATCTTGTGATCACTCAACGACACTTCTACTACATCTGAATATTACTGTGTTACATATGATTATATATACCAGTAGGAAGTAGTCTGGCACTAGGCCCAGATCTCCACACATAGCTTGGAAGATTTCTATACCATGTATGGTTGTACAACTGGAGTTTTCTCAGATTTGACCCAAACATGATGAATATTTACCAACAATTTTGCGTGGGTGGATTCCGTAAACTGCTTAAAGCAGTAACACAATTGTTAAATTTCTTCTCCTACAGAAATGCAACTCTTATAGGCATTATCAAGATATACCACATCTCCAATCTGTGAAGAATCAATTTTGTTACCGTGTCACGCCCTGGTGGAACAATTTGTCGGATGAAATTGTAACGAAGTTTCACAAGCTGGAAAAATTATCAAAACATTACCTCAAAACACGTCAAATGTAGACACATTTATTCAAACTTAATCAAGTTTTTAATGACCTATTTTTATGTGATTTCAAGATAAGTTGATAATATTTACAGTTTATGGTGGCAAATGACAAAAATCTCTTGTATCGGGAGATCAACAAGACGATCAGGAGAGCGGTAGTTTTGAGTCTATATCGGGATGTATCGGGAGAAGCTCTGTCATATCATATCATGTCACATCATTATCTTGAATGGGAACGGATCCGATTAGGTGCTAACAGCCTCGGCTGTTCTCGATAGCTACGTCATATTTGCCTCTTTCGGATGCCTACTGTTTTTGTCCATAAACGAAATCCAACCAAAATACCAAATGACGGCCATGAAACTGACGAGCGTATTTCATTAGTAAAACTTTACTTAGTAAGGTATTTCAGTACTAATAAAAGTCTTTCAATCATGCCTTTGCTATCTAGCTCCTCACCGGTTGATGCTGTAGTTGGTAAGTTGAATCATTTGAATTTCAAAGTTGTACAAATTTAGTTTCTGCTCTTGTGTAATTAATGCCTGTCATGTTCGTTGATAAGCGTAGTGCTTTATTCTCAGTATATCGTAGCAAACGAAATTGATCCCACTGTACTGTTCCACTGACATATTTAAAATGGCTCCAATTTGTCTTTTTATCATAAAATCAGCGTGACTGGCTTTTAATTGAGGCATATTTTGCTTCTGTCGAGGCTCATTATGTTGTGACCTGAAGCTGATATCGCTTCAGTATTTTAGACAACATGCATCATCTCGAAAGTCATCGTCGCCGATTCAAAACTTTTTTGTTTTCAAGCTATTATTACGATGTTGAATTATTTTCCTCTGGGAATATTGAATATTGGAGAGAATGTTTTGATAAATTGTCAAGTGGATCTGAAGCTCTGAGCTACGTTGATACATTTTCTGAGATTCATAATAAAGTGTGTTTGAAATAATTGGCACACGTAAGCATAAATGGGCTGGAGTAGTAGCAAATTTGAACATTAAGGGTGAATCCTTATTCTAATTCAATTAGCAATTGATATTTGAAACAAACACATAAGCTGAATGCTTATTGTCAATGAAGCTCTTTTATATCATGTAGAGTAGCTCGGTGTCACAGACATAATTTTTTGTTAGCTGCCTACGATCTTTTTTTCATAAATGATAGGAGAATTATCCTTTCGTTTGAAAAAAATGTTGACGCTGCAGGCTATGCACTGCACTGCCAAGATTGAAAGAAAAATTATAACTGGAATTCAATCATACAGCCCAGGTTGAAAAGAATGGTCCGCGCGGGGAATGCATTCCCCGCGCAATCTTGGAAGAAATTTCCTGTTCCGCGCATTCTGACAAGAAAAAGCTGAAATATGCAATGAAATCCTATGAATCTGCACAATTTGTCCAAATTCTGCACAAATTTACTCTTTTTTTATGAAAATATTTGAGAGTTTCCGCGCAATTTCTAGGAGTCAAACACAGTATCCCCCCCGCATTTGGTAAACTTTGCAACCTGGCATACAGCTATCAACAGAAAATGGGGACGGCCAATAAAATATATTGGATTTATGTATCAATAGATGATTCCCAATTCATCTTTTTTTGAGCAGGCTCTCCTCATTAAAAAATGCCTTGAGACGCTGTGTCGGCACTGTAATAAGTGCAAACAGTACATGCTGCTGCCTAGGTAAGCTGCGCAGCTGCCATCTCTAATGTAGATAGCCCAGATTGTATGCTTCACATTTTGAAGCAACTTGGCACTGATAGGCAACTATTTAATCAAATATTTGTACTATAAATAATGTTTCAAAAATCTACAATGTTGCAGCATATCTAGCACAAGTAAACAAAAATTACCTGCTTGTGCGAGTTTGATCGATTGGACTGGAAATGCCCTTGAAAGATCATGCCGCTAAGGATTGAATTGCATTTTGAGAACAGCATAATGACAAAGATGTAATGATTATAATTAATGTGGTATTTAATAATACACTGCATAATATTAACCAAAACTAACTTTAAGGGCAATTAGAAAAGAACTAATGAATCGTTTTATTCTGTTAACAAATATATTCATTCAAAGTCTTCTATGGAAATTGAAGTTAGTTAGCGATAGTTACGGAAATATTGATTTATGATTAGATGATTCTCTGCTGTCTACAATTGCATGTTTTTTATATCAATTTATAACCCAGTTCCAACAAAGTGGCAGTATGGTGTATTTGAAAAGAAGCAGAAAAAAAAAAGCAGTTAATCAGTATAATTTTTTAACAATCAGTAATTGGCTGATTGTTTAAATAGATCGGTAATACAGTATGTGATTTTCAATTTTGTTTTCTGTCTGTCACTTTTAACTTTGCTGAAAATATATTGCAAACCAAAGTTGTGCGTGTTTGAATTCCAAAAAGACGTGTTTATTCAATCTAACGCAACTATTGTTTAACAATGATAATAATAATAATAATAATAATAATAACATACATTTTTATAGAGCCTTTTCTAAACTAATCCAATGTGACTTAAAGTGTATATCTCGTCTATAGGGTTACGACGTTTTTTATTCGTACATGTTTCTGTTGCGTTTTTGCATAGCGCGACTCCTTCCTATCCAAAAATCAGCTCTTTCCCGTAAGAGAGTTTGATCGTGAATTAAGTCGTACAACAGCACTCTTTCAGCTCTACGCGAGAAAAACGCGGCGCAAAGCAATTCAATTTTAAACTGCAATAATGTCCGAGTTCATAGGACTCTCTGAAGCTCATATTTTTAATTGTGAGGTATATAAATTGAGAGCAAGAGACCTTTAAAGTTAAAACTTTTTAATTGTAACACCTTTTCCGTCAAGTGTTTAATCGGCTAGCACATCGTTGCGACTTATTTTGTTGCTACGTAACACCCCCGGAGATCAACCAGACACGCGATTGAATGGCGACAGCCGACTTTAACAAGATTGAGAAAGCTAGATATGAAAGCTATATGCCGTAAAATTAAAAACTAGTTGAAGGTAAGAAAAATTAAAAATTATATTTCCCTCATCATGTCATTCAAGTTCAGCCTGTTTTTGATATGGTTGTATTTTATAAAATATACAACCTCATTTACATGCAAGGATAGGAAAACAAACATCCAAATATATTTTGGTTTCATTCCATTGATTATCAACTTGATTATTAATCATACGCCATCAGGAGATGCAATTGCTACCCCTCAATTCAATATATTTTTAGAATGTTTCATCGATTGTGAGAGCAAGTGATTTTGGATTCAGCCAATCAGCAAATATGTTTTGTAAACCTGCGCTGTCCTTTTTCCATCCCATCAATGTTGTTGATCAAGTGTGGATACATAGGCCTAACAATTGAATCCTTTTATCACTAAAACATTCAAAGATAATAATTTTCATAATAATTTTTTGTCCTTCGATTTGAAGTAAAACTAATTCAAATTAATCATTCGCCCTGGAAATGCAGTATAGTGTCCGCTTAACAATCTAAACTTGTAAAAATCAACTTGCCATCCCCGTAGAACTAGATTGCTCTTGAGGTTGCTGCAAGTTTCACTTTTACATTAGGCTAATGACCGTTAACTAAAAAAATCCAGACAATATCACTGGGCCCCAGTACCATGCAACATCCCCTTTTAATAGATCAGCCATTGGTCTAAGAGTGGTTGCCAAATTGGGGAAAAATTCACTCAAATAGTTCATTATACCCAGGGTAGTCTGTAGCTGGCGAACATTTTCGGGGGCTGGTAGATTACGAATGGCTGCAACCATTTTGCACCAAATTGATGGATTCTGGCCAATACAGCGGCTAGTCTCTCGTCATGCTCTTTTTTTGTAGTGCCGTGGACTAATATATCATCCATAACAACACAATGATATATTGCTTGCAGTTCCAGTAGTTTGGAATGAAGTTTTTACTCAAACATATTCAGAAGAATATCGTCTGCATGATCTGTCTGAAATAGTACACATTTGTTACAAAATCATTCAAGTTTTTTGAAAACAAATCTTATAACTAAAAGCCTGTCAGCTTCGAATACTGTACCACCATTGACAAAGGCAAATAATCAATTTTGATATCCGTTAATGGAAAACATGTTAAGCCAGCTGCTAATTTTTGAATGAAATGTACTGATATGGCTTATAAATGGAACGTTCAGGAGGAAAATGTTTGAAATTTTGCTTGTTTTGTCAATAAAGTCCAATTATGGCATACCAAGTGATGTATGCTTAGGTTATACAGCGCGCTATCATTGTACCTTGCCAAGCACTCTCTGGCTCGCAGTTGGTGCTTGCGGAATGGTGAAAAAATCATTTGGCGTGCTACAGAGAGCACTCTAGGCAGCTTAACGTCATTTGTGCAATTCACATGACGAACATAGCTTCTCGAATGCGTGTATCCTGCGTGCAGACAACAATTTTTAATGATTGATTGCACTTGTAAGACACCCAAATTGGTGCAAATACTCAAGTGCAGCTTTTGTCTGGGCTTGAGTGGAAGGCAAAACAGGATATTGGAGTGGAAAATTTATATTTTCAATTCGAATGAAGCCATAAATTATCTATTATTCGTAAGAAAAATTATAATTTGTGCTCTTAATTGTGAATTTCTTTTCTGAATGTTAGCCCTTGTTGATTTTTTTTTATTGGGTAAAGAAATGCTTCTATCTTTGGAAACTGGAAAATAAATTGATGTCTTTGCTGATTTTGCAATCTAATATCAAACTGAAAAGCGCTATCTTCTGAAGATGCTTTGTCTCTGTGGCAATAAATCCTAAATTCCTAAGGATTTCTTAAAAATGTAGAACCAACCCCTAGTTTTACCTAAAATTAGCACAGTCAGTGTGATTTGTGTAGGTTTATTCATCTGTAACTCGCTGAAATCGAGCAAGCCAAGGAAGATGGAGCGCTCCTGGACAAAAGCACTGCGCCAAGGGCGTGCGCACTGATATCACTCTGTATAACCTAGGCCTTGATTGCTTTGTTCACGTGCAGCAGTATACGTCAGTAGAACATTCCAATATGGAATTTGATATTGGGTAATCTCTGTCTGTGATGTCATCTGTATAGATCAGTGTCACAAAATTTGTGGTGTCACTCTAATGCCATAGATACAGCTAGAACACTTTTAACAATTTCTTTGGTTTTGTTTAGAAAAAGCCACAAATGAATGCAATGTGGCAGATGACTGGCAGCAGATTATGGATCTTTGTGATTCAGTCAAAACTGGGATATACAGGTATTAAGGAATCAAGCAAGGTGGTTTAAAGAGCAATGTCCAACGGCAGCAAAATACATCTCTGGTGATTCTGATGCAATGCAGATGCCATACCAGAGTCACATGTTGAATGTAAAATGGGCCAACTAACAGTTCATTATTTACTACTCAATGTATGGCTTGTTATCATGGTTACATGTGTGACTAAACGTATTGTAGCCAGCCAATGCCAATAAGAAAACAAGACAATGCCAGATTAAAACAGCCAAAGTCAATGTTGTATTGTTGATCTGCATTCAACCACGATTTTTAAATCTTCTTTAATTATTTCTGTTTCAGTCCTAAGGATACGTTAAAAAGTATCATGAAACGCGTTCAACATAGAGTTCCACATGTTTCAATGCAAGCACTAGCGGTGAGTAAACTGTTCCCATTCCCAGCACATCAAAACACATCTAGACACATGGCTGGATTACCTTTTTCAAGATTCTAAGCACCAAGGTCCAAACAGGCCTTGAAATGTCCAAGCTTTCCTTAATGTAGGCTTGACTACTGAAATGACTTCCTTCTTTGCCCAGCAGTGAAATTCATTGCTCATCCTATACAGATTTGATTATAAAGGAGAGTGCTGTATACCAAAAATACGGTGCCTGTATTGTATAACAGCCTAAAATGCGGACAGTTTCCAACAAAACCGTCAAGGTGTCCAATGAAATTGGAATTGAATGATGGCGTTTGACCTCCTGGGATGTTTCATAGGGCATTATATATGCACATTTTGATACAGTGCTCCCATGTGGAATTGATTGTTGATCAAATTCAAAGTACCATCTGTAACTGTGGCTTGTTCTTATTAATCAGTTGCTTGGTGCGTGTGTTAATAACTGTGGCAAACCATTCCATTTGGAGATCTGCTCACGCGATTGGACGTCTGAAGCAAGACATATTGTTTTCAAAGCACATCCTAAAATATCGGATAGACTCAAAGGTCTAATAAAACAGTGGACAAATGAGTTTAAAGAGGACCCACAACTAAGGTGTGTACCAAGGATTGGGTTTTCTTATGTTAAACTCAAATCAAACTCATTTCTTTGAAACTGTCAACTGTTAAATTGTTTTTTTCTTTTTAAGTTTGATGGGTAAACTGTATAACCGCCTAAAAACAGATGGAGTTGAATTTGAATCGATCACTACGGTTAGTGGTTTGATTTCTGGATCAATTTATGAAATCAATTTAGGACTTGACTCTTTTTGACTGATTTCATATGCAAAGAATGGGTGATACTCATATGTGGAACATTCAACCTCAAGTAGTGTGTCAACCAACTCTCCTTTCTTCTATGGCAATTTGACTGAACAAGCCAAAAATATCACAGTAGTAGTACTCATTTTCCCAAATTGAAATTGTCTTCTACCTTGCAGACATTACTGTAATGTAGTAAAGTAGATCTGTTTGAGGCCCTCTGAAAATAAATGAAACTTAGATTCAAGAGTATTCTACACATAACTATTTTTACACACAATTCTTACATTCTAATGAGTCATTGCGTTTGTTGCAGGATGCCCCATCTAGCAATAGTGCATCTGCCAAAAAGAATGATGAACTTGGTTTCAAAGAAGACTTGGACCTTGCCATTGGTATGCTCCTTTATTAGGAGATTTGTTGCTATCAAGTGATGATGGATGCTAATTATGTCTCTTTCTTTCCAGCATTATCACTGCAAGACCCAGACTCACAGCCAAAGGTAAAAATGAAGGTCTAATGATTGTCTCCCTCCTCATAGTAATAATGTGCCAAGATACACGGTACTGCTTGTAGATCACACACAGATGAGATAATTAATTTACCGTCAATTTGTTTCTTTGACAGACAGCCACGCCTTCCAGTCTTTACCCTACAATGAACACACCAAGCATTGCACCAATCCCGCAGGTAATCAATCTCATTGTGTGTATATTGCACTTGATTAACATGAGATAGCCATGGGTTTCTAAAATACATTGCTCGTATTTCGTTGTTTAGTCTCAGTCAGTTCTCAAGAGAGTCAAAGCACTATATGATTTTGAGGCAGTGGAAGATAATGAATTGTCGTTCAAAGTCGGTGAATTGATCGGCGTATTAGATGACAGGTATCATTTTTTATCCTTTGCTCTGCACCTGATACCTTGATGGCCTATTCTTGTTATTGTCTACTTTGTTCTAATTCTTTACAAATAGTAATTTATGCTTTTTCATATTCTATATTCAGTGATGAGAACTGGTGGAAAGGGGAAAATCATCGTGGAGTTGGATTGTTTCCTGCCAATTTTGTTACATCCAATCTTTCTGAGCCAAAACCAGGTAATGTAACGGATCTCATTTGGGATTCCCTTTTTTCGTTTATTTCGATTTCAACTTGAACAGCTTCCATTTGCAGTATCTAAATTTGATTCCTTTCATATCATAGTGGGAAAAAAACAAGTGCGTTTTATTGATCAACTGTCTGTCACAGTTAAGGCATCAGGTAAGAACAATTTATGCATCAATGTTCTGATGGTTGTAATCTAATTCATAATTTGAATACTCAATTTATTTTATAATTAGAGGCTCAGCAAAAACCAGAAATAAGCGAGGTGAATGAATTGATTATCTCATCCTTGGTGGTTATGACTGCATTCAAGTTGAGTTGTTAATTGTAAGTGATTTTGTGTTTTTGTTTTCATGGAACAGCAAAAGCTGGATCTATGTCTGAGTATGTTGAAGAACGCCAGTCCAACAGAAGAGGATGACGAAGAAGAAACAATCCAATTACTTGAATGTAAGTACGCCTGGATCAGTTTGTGGCACTGTCAACTATTCATATTCACTTCAACTGATGTATCTGTAATGGGTAATGTCATTGCAGTGGCATGCAAAGATATGCGACCACTTTTGCAAGAAAAAATTGGTGCTAGTGACAAGTAAGTGCCTTGTCCTTCAGCTAACACTGATTTCAATCGACTCATTTTGTTATTATTAGTGATTTAATAGTAATGTGTTTGTTTTGATGCAACAGACACAAAATGCTTTTAGAAGAGATCCAGGAGAAGTTTACGCAGGCGCTTTCCATGTACCAAACGTGAGTTTACATACATAGGTTGCATGAGACATTTAGATTGTGTGGTTTTAACTTGGATGTTGCTGCCTTCTTTGTGAAGTATGATGAAGGAGCCAATCCCTACACCCATGGCTGTCCCTCCGTCTTATTTGAGTGTCCAAATGATACCTCAACATCATCAACCTACGTATCCAGTGATGGGAGCGTACCATTCACAACCCACACCAACATACCACCAAGTGAGTAGTCACTCAATCACCAGCAATGATGTTTGAGTTTAGATGACCAATGCGAATGAACTGTTATCAAATCAAATTGATGTTGTTGCGTTTGCACTGAGGATCATCCACCTGATCAAACTCTTTTCTATCCGTAGGTTGGACCTGATGGGTTGCATTCCAACAGACCGCCTGGCTATGACCAACCAGTACATAATAACATGCAAGGCCCTTCTGCAATGCAATATGAGACAGGTGCCTCTGCCGTAAGTAGCTGTTCAAAGGATGCATTTAAAGTGGAAAAGAGTACCACCGCCCAAATGACCCTGTGTAATGTTATTTTCATTACCATATTTTCTTATTCTATTCTATTGGTTCTTATGTGAACTTCAGTCTGTTATTTTATACAGCTAGAAAGGGACAATCTGCCCCATTTTTACACTTCCCTGCAGATGTTGACGTCTTTATGTAACCAACACTCTACCCTGAAAATGATGACCTCCTTATGAAGACAGTGCATTATGTCATTTTACAACATATGGAAATTAATTCCTCATCTCTAACTTGCTTGTTTTAATGTAGGTGCAGCCAATTGCACACCAAGGCAGGCTGATGCAATCTAGTGTTGCACAGCAAAATGTGTCATCAGCGGCTGTGGCTTCTAACCTAAATCACCAAATGATGTCAGCACAACAGCAGCAGCCTTACCTAGCTGAATCTACTAACATTTCTGCCGCTCAATATTACCCTCAGTCAATTGGTCAGCAGAACAGTATAGATATGTATAACAATACTAGTTTGCCCCCTCCTCAAATGTACACCCAGGCCCCTGTCTACCATTGACTTCCCAGCCGCACTGTCAATCGATTCGCGCCACACTAGATGATAATGAGATTGTACAGTAATTATAAATAGAACAGCTCCCTTTATGAAATATTTTTTAACAAATTCACTGTTGTAACAATCATGATAATAAAATTGTCTTGCAAACGAGGCTGGAATATATGTATAGAAAAACGAGGCTTGAATTTTCAATGCGTTTCTTTCATTTTATACAAAGTGAATTTTCGTTTATTTAAAGTTACAAAAATATTATCAATTAACCTTCATTAGTGTGGTAAATAATGATTATTAGACTTTTACATTTATTAGATTAAAATAGTTGATTATCAAAATTGCTACAAAATTACTAGGATTTATTCCTGTTGCCCCCAACAAGTCCCCCCCTCCATCAGTGTGATTAATTCCCTTGCTGCACTGGTGGCCCCCTCACAGCCACGATTGGCTGCCCCATCATTTTCATAGCCAATTGATCAGGTCTCTGAAATTGCATTTGCTGTTGCAATGTGTTCCCTGCTGCCCCCATGGGGTACTGCACGTTGAATGACATACTTTGTTGGGGCAGTGATGTTATTGCATATATCGAGCTACTGTTTGTTGGTGATGTTGTACTTGTAGAAAAGTTTGACATCCCACCTTTGGCTAATGATGGAAAGTTCAAATTGAATGAAGTGGGGGCATTCATACCTGCTGTGCCCCCATTAGCTTGGGTCATTGCCATAGCTTGTGAATATGCAGAGTCAGCAATCACGCCAACTGTTGCAAAGTTATTCTGCCAGTTATAATCACTGCTATTTCCCATTGTATTGAGTCCGTTCTGTACCATTCCTCTTTCACTTTCATACGTTGGAGTTGGAAATCCGTTGATGCTCTGACCGTTGACACCGGGAAATCCACAAACATTATTGTTACCATTAACCATGCCGACTCCGTTGAATGCCGTTAAACCGTTCATTCCGCTTGCGGCGTATGCGTTCACAGGCATGCTGCTCATCGGACTGACTCCATTTGAATACGCTGCTAATCCGTTAAAAGTGTTCATTCCGTTGAGCGGATTCAGTGCATTGAGCCCGTTAACTGCTGTTAGGCCACTTCCGCTGGGGAACACCTGGCTGTATTTGAACCACTGTGTAGGTGAAACTTTCTGGTACATTCCCTAAAACGACAGAGAAACATGCAATTCATTCGACACACAAGTGAGAGCACGGGAGAGCATCCACCATCGACTTTCAAAGAATCAGAACACTGTAAACTCACATCTACTGGTGGTGGTGCCATTGGACTTGCAGACATTCGTTTTCGTTTGGACTCAGGGCTAGGGGTCCCTCCACCGCCAAGCGGGATGGGAGTATGTGGCGGTGGGTGGGTCATGCCTTTAGGATCTGCTAGTTTTACATTATTGTTTTCCTCATGTGTGTTACCACCGATATCTACATCATCTGCTGCGTCTGCGTGGCGCCGTTTTCTCTCCACTGATTGGTGTTCCCGTGTATCGTGGTCCGTGTCGCTACTGCTGTCCTTGTTTTCCGCTGGCTCTTCGTCGCTTTTTTCTGTTTTGACGGAATCTGATAAATATTAGAAAATGTTACAAGTTATGAAACACGTGACGCAGTAATGGTATTTTGAAAGTTTTTGGATTTTGTTACCTTCAGACGAATCTTCTCGCTCGGCAGAATCGTTAGGTGATGGTGTTGACGATGAGGGTGGTCCAATGCTTTCTGCTGGCGGAGGGGGCATCGAGACCGAGTGGGTTGAATGTGATGCTTCTGGATGTCGTATGATGTGTGGTGGTGGGGCTGTAGCTGACGGGGCGGGTGGAACTGGAGGCACGGGGGTTGGGGGCTGCTGTGAATGAGAATGTAAGCGCTGTTGTGATTGCGGCTGCGATGGTTGTGTATGACTGCTGTACTGGGATGATTCACTCGAAGGCCTCTTGGGATGCTGTTGTTGCTGCTGCTGCATTTGATATGCGTGCGCATTGCTAACGAACGACTGCATCTCATTACCGTTGAGTTTCTGTCGTTCAGGTGATGGTGTGTTCAGAGGCATTGTCATGATTTGAGCTTGTGGTTGTAATTGTGGTGTAAGCATTGGAAAGCCTGTATTGAAGGCGAAGGGGAATTGCGGGTGAGACTGGTCCCCTAACCCAGTCAGTCCAGCCATAGGACCAAAGCCATTGAACCCGAAGCCATTGATCATCGCCGTGGGTCCTAAGCCATTGACTTTTTGCAATTCCTCTTGCTTCCTTTTGGCTTCTTTTGATTCTTTTTCAGCTGCATGGTTTCTCAATATTCGATTAATAGAACTAACGCTAGGCACGTTGTTGTTATCACAAACGCCTTCATTTAATAACGCATTACGTATCTCCCATGCAAACATACATGGATTCTCCTCCTTTAATTTGACTATGCGTGACACCACTTTCGGCGTGGCCACCTTTGGTTTGCTCCCACCTATCGCGCCAGGCCTAACCGAGCCCGTCTCGTAGTATCTGCCCAGTATTTTGCTAACACAGCCGTGAGAGACAAGTAATTGACGAGAGATTTCTGACGGACGGACGCCGCAATGAGCCAGTTCAATTATACGATGTCGCATGTAGTCGGGAAGAGGTCGGCCGTTAACGAAGACCCCACCCAATTGATTGACGCCTCCGGGGCCTAAAACAGAAAAAGCAGTATTGTCAGTACAATGCAAATATTGATTCTGTTGTTTTACATTTCTTGGTCCTCCCTCGATTGAGATGTCACACTGCACTAGCCTCACCTTGATCGTCAAACGACTGGAACATATGGGGAAACAGCTATCTTGAAAACGAGGGATGAACAGCCAACAATAAGGTCTGCAAATGACAAACAATGACAAGTCAAACGTATAACACTCTCACATAGAAAATACTTCATGGCCTCTTGCGTTGACCCAGATTGAAGTTCTCGGAATTTCGTGTACCAATGGGTCTGAACCGAAAACCTAACATGTGATTCTTTCTCAGGTGATACGGGAGGGGGACTGGGCTATAGATCTGTTGCTTAAAGAGCGCTGATATTATTGCGGTGATCTGCATATTGAAATTAACCTCTCTTAGGGCAGCAGTAAGACCGAAGTATGATTCTGTCCTGGCTTTGTGTTACTATGGAAACGAATGATGGTATGATACCGCCACACTGCAGACTTATAAAGAAAATTTTGAAAGTGATTCTAGAGAGGAAACAAATGTCTTGAAATGAGAGACGATTGATTACGCGCTCTACGGTTTCTATCAAACAGACATTGGATCATTATCTAGCGACAGAGTATTAATTATCTGCCATGTGTCTAATTAAAGAATCAGTGGCTTTTGTGTAATTAGTTGTTTTCATTTTACCTTGGTTAGTTGACTGTGTCCATTTCATCTGATGCCAATCCGATGGGATTGATTTAGACATTAATTTCCTCTCCGATTGAATCCGAACTCTGCCAAATACAATGTGTAGATTTATAAATATTAGTCTGATCCCATTCAAATTAATCTGCAATAATCAATTCAATTGTAATTGCTTTAATTAGAATCAAAGACAATAGGCCATCTAAAGTGGGATGGTTTCAGCTCCATTAAGAGGACGATAAACAGATTGGATCTCCATGAATCATTCGTCGTCTTTACTTCATCATTTTTAACTCATCAATTTCAACCACCAAGTGATCAGTTGAGGGTTCGTTTTCTCGTCTCCTGTGAGCAGGTCACTCTTTGTATCGTTGGCAGATTTTCAAACTGTTAAGGCGCTTTGCCCCTGGTGGTCGGAGAATGCACTACCTGCTGCAAGGCCAAACTTCTGCCTCGTCTCACGTGACTATGTTGACAGCCAATCAATTGTTGGTAAAATTGATGCGCGTGGCATTCGCACTAAACGAACTGATTTAATCATGCTTTGGAATGTCTTATGACCGCACGAGGGAGAGGGTGTACAGATAGGAGGTTGATCGTTGATCTGCATCTGCTTAACGTTGATCTTTATTCGTTTGTCACTCTGTTTTCGTACCGTGCGAGATAGAACCGTCAAGATTAAAGCAACACAACCGACTCGCCGAGTGAAATCGACTCCAGCCCACCCAATTTTGAGCCGCGCCGTTGCAACAAAATGTGAGCACTCGTCAGTATATCTGATTTCAAAGGTCCCTCTACTAACCTGAGCAGTATGCGCGTATTGATTGCGTTAGTTGCTGTCTGCAATCGAGAAGTAAAGTCAACAGGTCCATAATGCTTGTTAAGTTAACGTGCAGCTAGTTCCAGTCCGTCTTCCAAGCTTGGATCCATGTATTAGTCATATTTGCAGAACATGAAGTGCCCATGCGGTGTTCAATAAATCGGTTACGTCTATCCCCCATTAATAGAGATCGTTGGTCCTGTCAATCATGCTGCATATTTTTTCAAACCATCACTAGATTCAAACTGATGTTCACTAGTGATTCAACTCACACAGCCTTGGCGAGAGCATATAGCCTAGCTACTATTAGCCTTGAGAGGGTCAGATACCATATGTTCGAATCGTGAAAGATTGCAATCCCTCTACATCGCTTTAGCTCGAACGGTAGATAGAGAGGATAGGAAAGAAAGAATCAATTAATGAACAGCTGGGAGGAGAGGAAGATGATGATGAGTGTTGTCTTACCGTTTTTGTGATTGTTATGTGATCTGTGATCTTTCTCTTTTGTTGTTAAATGTGATCGCTCAATCGATCCCTTTGTCACTCCACTGCGTCGAACAACTAACTCTGGCCCACAGTGCGGCGATCAAAACTGGTGCTCGGTGGCCCATCGTGACGCCGTCGTGATCAACTTGCACCACCATCGGTCTGCCATCGGTGCCCGATCAAGGTCACACAAGGTCATCTACGCATGAGCGGTTACATATTGAAATTTCTCTCGCTACTGTCCAAACTGAGGACTTCTTCCGATCCAAACTCCTTCTGGGTGTTGTTTAGGGCATTATTATCCGGTCGCTAGGTTGCAAATATCTATCAAATTACAGTGAACTTGGCTTGTCCCGTACTGAGCCCGTTGGCTTATTGACCTGGAACATCTCAAAGAAGGGCGTAGGTCATTGAATGCTTATAACGATGGTCGAAATCTTTGCTGATCTCTAGCGGGTTTCAACGGGTGGGTTGTTAGCCAGGGATGCCCTCTTGAATCAAACTATGCTGATGGCTGATTTCAAACGCTGCTTCTACCCCTCCCTGCACATGCAAGCCAACCTAGTGTATTTCTCGGCCAACGGAAAGCAGAGAGGGGACAGAGGATCACCTCTTGCTAATGACACACACGCAGTACCTGATGCACCTCTGACTGGGTGCGACTACTCTATAGTTGTAATGACCATGGGCAATTGAGCGTAACGCCTCTTCAACAGTTCATTCACAAGTCGCATAGTTTCCATGGTTACAGTTCCATGTCTATTTATAGGAGGATATTGTGATGGAATGAGCGCGGGGATATGAGAGGACAAAGCTGCTTGTTGAAGATGGTAGAATGTAGGATGAAAATGATTTTATTCATGGAAATGACAGTATAAAAAAGAAGTAGCGTATGCGTTACTTGAGTTGTAGATTCACTGGAGGGCAGCGACTGGGTGAAAGGTGTGTGCGCAGCAGCTGGCTAGATCGATCACCTATGGCTGTGGTCCCGTGAGGCTGAAATGTGAAAAGCCATGTATATAACATATAGTATGTTCGTCTCATTTGTTGAATAACTAAAAATGACAATCAAAGTTAATTGTATTTTGGTAACCCAGCAACGATGCCTCCTTCAATGCCGCATTCATCTTTTCCTCGTAGGATTTTGAAGAACCCTGTCGCGAGAAGAGCATCACTCGTATAAATCATCTTCTCCAGACCGTTTGTTTAATGTGTAGTTTTCATTTAATGTTACCTTTATCTCCCCAATCGGTATTCCATGAGTTAGCAACTAACCTGCAAACGAGATTCACGTCACAATGATTCAACATTATGGACTTTTGCATTACATTTAATCCAACAAGCTTTACCAGTATGGAACCCCCTTCTCGTTGCCCCACCCAAGAATCTTGATGGCATGGCTTCCTAGTTCTTTTCCTGTTACGTGCCTGTAAACACCTGAAAGAGACACATAGTCTCAATTGCATGTCATATGCGAGACATGATGAATTCGATTGACGTTTGTTCTGCACCTGACTTATAATTAACAAAGTCTGCGTAGATGGTGTAGATGGCTTCCACAGGACCGTTGCGCATGATTTCTGCTTGGATCTGTGATGCGTTGGGGCTGATCTCATAGCGGCTTTCACCAAAATGTTTGTCTTCTTCGTATGGCTTGGTGTAGCCTACAATGAATTGCAATAACTCTTTTAGTTAGGTGAAACTCTCTTTCCTGTCGCTATTGAGCAGATTGGGCGTGTATACCTTCAATACACGACCGCTGGCATTTCGGTGCAGGTAAATACTCGTCACACTTCGGATATCGCCCGGATTCGTAGTGACTACATTTTGGTATCTTGTACGGTTGGCAACCTTTGTTTGATCCGTACTGGCCACCTGTGACAAGGCCTTGGTCCCGATAGTAGTCCCTGTTGGGTTTGAAACCGCAATGACAGACCGAGACAAAAGGGTCGGGTGACTGAATAAATAGGTTAGTACTTACCACGCAACTAAAGGCGAACCCCCATTGCACCTAAAGAGGAGAGACCAGCCTATAACAGTGTTTACAAACATTTCGGTCTGGTGTGAAGTTTTGAGGATTCAGTAGTACGTACCCAAAACCACAGAAGTGACAACATGTAATGAGGTCTTCAGATGAGAGGTGAGCCTTGACTTTGCCGTTCGAATGAATACAGATCCTATCGGTCATTGTCTCGACTGCGCCAAATGCCTGTAATCAATCAAGACAGTCACACATACACATCGGGCCAGCAATCAACACTCACAGTCTTGATTGATTATTAATACTTACCCAACAGCTGCCACACTCTCCTTGATCTCTGATTTCATTGATACTCTCACAGAAAGGCCATTTGGTCCTAGCATCAAACTGTTCAGGTAACTTGTCTGCGTCTACGGCATGGATTTTCACTAAATCAGAAAGATTGTCAGTCACAAATCGATGGTAGTGCGTGTCTGATCACATCCAACGCTTTTCTGTTCCGTGAAGTCATATTTTATTGTCGATTGAATCAATCCTGCAACTCAACCATACTTGCTCTAATTAATTACCTTGTGATCTGACGTGGTTACCAGGCTTTGTCAGCACTCCCAGTCTTTTTTTGAACGCGGACAGTGGTAAATCATGAAAGTAATTCCTTTGCGCTTTCCAAGTTGTTGAAACTGAGTTGATGTAGTCGATCATCTGAGTTGATAGCGGTTGGAAATCCTTCACGCTGCATCCAATTAGTTGCAAACGAAAATCAAAAATTATGAGTGCAAAGAGCAACATGTTTAACTGCTCGTTCATTCAATTTGAACTCGGCAAAAACTCAAAATGTGTTAGCCAAGACTAGAATTTTGAGCATATGACTTCTATATAATGATACGATTTCAGACTTTTAATTTCTTCTCATCGAGGCGGGGGGCAAACATAGCACCACAATTAGACTTCTTAAATCAGAAGTGCCGTTGTCAGATTGAATTTAAACAGCGGTGCATTTTTAAAAAAAATCGGCTTCGTTGGAGGTCAAGATAAGTAAAGCAGCAATATCTGTATCTGCCCCGCACTCAGAGTTCTTGATTTCTGGTCTCAAGCAGGGTATATTTCGCATTTCGTTATCGTAAGACTAGAGCACGCTGAGTGGCAATGGATAATTTTCACGCCAGTATCTTCCAGATCGGGGCTCTATGCTATAGATCCTTTTGATCGTTGTGATAATTCTCTTATGAATACCAAAAGAATATGCAGCCCCTCTGAAATAGCCTTCGTGCAGACTCAAAACAAAATGGATGAAAGTCTACACTTTCATCCTTTTTGTTTTAAGTCTGCACGCAGGCGGCTACTCTGTAATTCCATCTTGTACACGAAACTATAAGTATATTTTTTTACTGACTGTACTTATGTGGGATTAAGCCACTACCACTAGTCTCCCCATATTTGGCTTTAACGATTATTGACAAATAAACATACAATGCAATAAAACGCTGTTTCTTCTCAACTGGCTTCCAGGATCTGCCTATAACCCCCTGAATTGCCTGGAAGACTGGGCTTGAGTCCATGCACTGTTCAGAGAAACGCTTAGTTATTTCTTAAATTCAACGTCAATGGGTTTTTTCATGAGCACATTGTGTCGTTACAGGTTTCAAGTAGATCACGAATAGATAGAAGCTTCAATAAAAACTAAAAGTGGCTAATTGTATGTGATTGTTGAACAAAATGGAAAGCAGAGGAGGAGCTAGATTGAATGCAAAGAAAGTTTGCGTACCAGACAGATTACCCTCATGCCTCGGTTCTGCAGTCTCTAATTGGCGGGCGGGCACTCATTCTTCCGTCCCAATGGCGACCTATTAACGCTAAAAGAATATGTAGAAAACGTAAACAAAATGGTTCCCAGAATTATTGGCTTTGTCTGGAAGGGAATTTCTCTCTCAGAAACAAAACTTGGATAGAGTCAAATGACAGTGGATTGGGATTTTGGGCAGAATGATATGAATATGTAAATGGGCAAACCCATGCCTTGAGGCTTGATGGTAATACTGATCGTGCTACGCATAATAACCCTGCGGGGGTTGGTCTTGCGAGGGATTTCGGATAAGGAAGCAAGTCTGAACAGGGAGATCGATTGTCACTCAATGACTCAACTTCTTGAATTGGAGCTAAGTCACACCATACTGTAGGTAGTGTACTAGTATCCAATCGACCGTTTCGTCGGTTACCGTGGTCTCATGCAAAGAGGATTTGATCGTCTGATCATTACAGTTTCGTCTGTGCTACTTTAATTCCGCTTACAAGAGACACAGTTGTCAGTTTTTTCATGTTTGTTTTATGCGTATATTGTTGTACTGTGCCTGGCTTTGTTAAACTCAACCCACTTCATTGTTTAACCGGGAATAATGCAGTATGCTGCGCATGGAGCCTAAGCCCGGCCTAAGGCTGTTTTAAATCATCGCTCATTGGAGTGGGCCGATCCAAACAGGATGGCCATCACCCACACATTGAACGTACAGTTAGCCACACCATCCGGACAGACCATGTAAGGGTATGAGACAGTGTACAGACCCTGCGTGGTGCACGGCTCTAAGTGATTGGTGACTACATCTGCGTGGTATTTGCATTGTGATTGGCCAGCATAGAGGGGATAACCCCGGTTCCATGGAAAGGGAAATTCAAAATCGCTGTTATAAAGATCTCTGCTGTTCGCTTGATCGCTGCACATTTTGTCGCAGAACGTTGGCGCAGGGCAGACATACGTTTCAATAAAATACAAGGGCAAAGATGAGACACGAGAGAATGAGATTACTCCCATGGCTACGTAAGCAGATCGACAGTGGGCGATACCAAGGTCTGCGATGGCTGAACCAGCAAAAGACACTGTTTCGAATTGACTGGAAACATGGTTCTCGCCAAGGCTACTCACCTGACCACGATGCATGTGTGTTCAAGGCTTGGGCTGCATACACGGGTAAACTGCATCGTAAGGGAGCTGCTAAAACGTGGAAGGCCAATTTTAGATGTGCCCTCAATTCACTCAAAGAAATCAAGCACAAGAAACGACAAAGCGAGATGAGAGGACCCAGGGCTTACCGTGTGTATGAGATTGAATCGCAAGGAGATGATTCTAAGACCAGAAAGGAAGAGATTGATGATGGTAAGCAATGACATGGCACATCGTACCTAAAGACGCACTGAGATCTATCAGAAGGTGTGAGTTAATAACATGTTTCTCTTTGCTTGTGTTTTAGATGACTGTGTGAGCACTTCGTCGGACGAGGAAGCCTCTTCATCCGATTTATCAGAAGTAAGTAAGCACATAACAACTGATGTTTAGTACTTAACCTTCATTTAGGAATGCGGAGATAAACAATTGGCCTTTTTCGACATTGCCCGGATGAGTGATTTCGTAGAACGAGGATTTCCCAAAAGTGAGGGACTTTCCCAAGACTGCCACGCCATCTGATTGTTTGTAAAAATCAAAACACGATGATGTACCGTTGGCATAGGTTTGCCTGCGAAACAATATCCCATTTAATGTGAATACTGGCTTAATGTTTCAGCTGACTGATTTTGATTCCTCGTCTTATGACTGCGATATCACCAAAGACTACTTCGAAACGACGACAAAGTGCTTGAAGAAGAAAGGTCTGTCTGGGCGATGTTAAAAATAGAGATGAGGTCATCAGGGCATTCCCTCGCTAATGCTTTTGTTTCCTTCGTAGAACTATCTTCTCATCACTCTCGCTATGAGGTTGGTTTTACCTCCATGATTAACAATTGCAATTTATTCACATTCTTGTAAGTTTTCGAATGCATTTACCTTCGATTTGTTTTGTTACAGGCTGTAGGTTGCTATGGTTTCAATTCAAGTAACACATCAGCTTCAGTTGTACCTACTCCCCTTGTTTTGCAGAACAATGATCTCAGCAAAGACGAACTGTTGAAGGTAATACGATCGATGTGTTCAGAACGTGAACAATCAATAGTTCCAAGTTGATCTAACGTCTGCCTCATGTCCCCGAGGCAACTACCGCTGGGAGTGTCAGGCATGATGTAATCGACTTTGAGCTCAGCACTCTCTTTTGACATGCGTTTACCCTTTTTTTAATGCTAACTTTGAAGCAGTGCCTCAGTCTCGTCTGTTTTCATTAAAATCCTTCTGTTGACATGTTTTTAGTTGGTGAATGACATTATAAAACAGAAACCGACCATACAGTCTGCTGACATTCATTCCTCGACAGCAGTAAACGGTTCGTGCACCACTCAATCGTAGTAGAACTAGTCGTTCAGTAATCCACTGATAACTATTAACTCTGTTTGTATGCTGCCTTTTGCAGACTATCCGATGTCCAATCCCACGCCAACGACCAACGCATCACGCGTAAGTGACTGGATCATCAAAGACGATCCTTACTTGGTAACTAATAGCAACAACTCAGCAGCGCCGTATAATCAGACATTGAACGATGCATTCATGTATCAATTTGAAACGATCAGTGGATGTTAGAGATGTCGCGAAGTTGTCTCGCAGGTCTTGCTTCGATTGACACGCATTGTAGTTAATGTGAAATGTAAATAAAAAACTGTACAGAGCGGAAGTAAGATGTCGCAGTTTGTATTTTTGATACAGCATTGTAAATATACTGCAAACGCAATTGTTTTAATTTACAAACTATTATATCAACTAATGGGTTGGGCAACAATAATTACCTCTTGTTTGAGAATTCAAAATCAACATGAACATTTGGAAATCAAAACTGCGTATACGTCTAGTTGCGTATATTGTCTAGTTGAAAATACGGTCGTTGAAGACAGGGTGTCACTAACAGAGGTTCTCATGCTAGTCTTGGGCATTTGATTTTACACCAAAAAGTAGCTCATTCTGAAAGCATTTCACAATTATCCTCATTTGAGTTCCTTCCTTTCCGAACACAACTTTTGTTTTCTGAATGATGGCATTTAACATTTATCATGCTATGATCACGCATGCGTTGGAAATTATTGTTCATACTTGTCCTCGATGAGGGTCTGCAATCTGCATAGGAGCGAATGGAATCGTCCGGATATTCGAAGACATTGGGACTACGGTTTCAAAATACGATTTGATTATTAATGAAATATTTCAAGACTCAACTGCAAAGACAGTCACTACTACTACTGCCACGATAAATGTAAAAGCAGATTTTATTTTCAGAAAACGTTCTCTTCGATTAGTTCTGTATTATCATTCTCTTCTTTACACAAACACTCCCAACGTTCAATCCCATTGCACAACAATTTCGGCCCTTGCGTGAATCATTTTGGACAGTGCAAATCAAAGTTTCTCTTTTTGATAAACACAACATACATGGACTACTGTTAATTCAGGTTGTCTATCGTTTTCAAAATAATTTCGTTCAAAATTTATAAAAGTACAAAAGCGGCATATGCTGAAAACTCAAATTTCGTGTAAATACAATTAATATTGAATGCGGGATTTATTTACAATTTGAAAATAGATTGAAAAGTCTCGCTTCAATCTTCATCTTCTTCGCTGAAAACAGGCGAGACATTTGATTTGATCTGCTGCGTGACATAGTCGTTCTTTAGAGACTCGAATTCATCTAGTTGAGCCTGTTGAAACATAATTATTCGATACTATTATTATCCCCACGGGTAAACAACAACGGCTTTTACAGTAGCCACAGTGACAAAGGTGTGTACACATGTTCTGCACGAGCAGTCTTGATTATGAAAGTGGTAGACAAACCTGAAGAACTGGTTTGTAGAATAATCTTTTCGTTTCGACACTTCTTTTCGAGAATGGGTTCATTTCATGAAAAGCAATCTGTGCTACCTTCAGCGGATTCAATCTTGATTTAGGAACATGGCGAAAGAAATTGAACGCCATCCCAGGATCATTGATCTTCAAGAGATCATCCTCAAAAACTTTGAAAACAGCCAAAGCATATCGAAAGAGAACCTAACATCAGATTGAGGGAAATTTAGCACAAAACCACCTGTTATTGTAACCACCTGCTTTGAGCGGTCATTCAATAAATCGCCTCAAAACGTGTGGTATTCATCTCACCTTGTTTCCTTCGTACAAGAAAGTATCCCACACACGAAGTGTTAGCTAAGGGTGAAACAGAAGAAACCCAATTAGAATGAGCTGAAGCTGATCAAAAATCGTTCGCCACAGAAAGAAACAGTCAAGGTATACCTCAATTGGAAAGATGTCAACAAAAATGGTCAAAAACCAATTGAATGATATGAGAGATAGATCCACTCTAAAAATTAATTTGGATAAAACGATCAAACTATATGTACTATAGAGAATATTATTATTAATAGCTACAAGAAGAGAAATATCTACCCCAGACTAGTCAGATGTAATCCTAATTTGGGCAGCTTTTCCTCCACAAAATCCCGCAAAACTCTCTGTAAGGAAAAGAAATCGCAATCTGTAGTACAACGATGACACTAAAAAATTCTAGCGCTTTTATACTTCTTCTACCTGATCTATTTGGGCACCAAGAAGTGTAAGACTGTAATAGTCTTTAGGCATGAGATGCTCAACGAAACAAACCAGGCACCTGAACAAACGAAAACATGATATTAAATCACATGAGCAACTGGGAAAGAGGAGCTATTGAATACTGATTTACCAAAACGCTTCTTCTTCTTTGAGGTAGAGCAGAGCGATGGCTCCCAAACGATTTAAGCCCTTCAAAGACAAGATACAAATCAAAAATGACCCAGCATACAAATCGTCTTCAATGTTATCAAATAGTTTTAGAAATTACCTGGCAATAACCAACCCCTGGGTTGTGCCAGCTGTAAGCTAGTAAGACTTGGCGCAATTTCTGAGTCTGAAAGATGAAAACCAACACGTTGAAGAACAAAGCTAAATAGAGAGTGGAGGTATGAGTAACAGCAAGGCCTAATCAACAAGGGGTTACGTTCAAAGGATTCTTACCCCTTCTGAATCCAGCGAGGCATAATATTTGTTATTAGGTAATGTTCGCAACAGATCTAATTCGATTTGCTTCGCTGCTGGCGTGTAGATTCCTTGCTTTTCTGATAGAAGTGCCTTGTAGTACGTAGGACCTGCAACCTCCCTTTCATGTCGTGTGTACAGATGGATAAATTCAAGCCAGACACGAGCACGAAATTCATGTGGTATACCATGTCGCACCAGTAGCTTTAATTCTTCCTGGAAATATTCAAAACATGGATCAACTGCATGAGAAGATGGCAACGTGAGGGGTGCGACCTGGGTCAGAATGAAGATGTTGAAATCCTACTGATCTAAACATAGGCTTTGTTCCTTGAGCAAGTAAGAAATTCTCCCATTTGATTCCTGTTGACATTTCGAATGAATCATACTAAACAGAAAAGAAAGTTAAAACAGAAAGCATGACTGATGAGTTAAATCAGAACAAGTAGATATGAGTAGTACCTGGACTTCATCTGAGCGTCCTTCGAATTTATCTGCGAGATTCTCCACTGAATCCAAATCCTTCTTGTCAATAACATCGTAGAAGCCATACTTGTCACTCGCCCTACGATATAGAAGGAAAAGTTTAAAACATCAAAAGAGACTTTATACAACGTGCGCTGTTGTTATGAGTGAATTTCATACCGTGATGGTTCAGTATTGTGAGATGTTGTCATAGTTACACTTGTGCCTTCTAGCTCTGTGTCAATGGCATCTTCTAGCAGCCTCTCAATGACCTCTTTTGTTTTCTGAGTCTCTTCATCTCCAGCTAAGGAAGTCAAGACAGACATGCTGCTTCATTTTCATCAAGTATATTGTTGCATACAGACAAGGCAGGAACAATATGACTTGAAAAAGAGCATCTTGTCTGGCTAAATTTATGTTTTATCCCCAGTGGCAAACAAATGAAACCAATTTGTTGGGCACATCCACTCTACAGGCAAGTTACGACCATGAGCAAATGAGACTTAATTTCATGCTAAACTGGAGTACTTGTAACAATTGATCAGGAATCTGAGTAAAGAGGTACATTCTGACAGTAACAACACGAGAGCATCAATTAGTATTTATACAGGAAGCTAGTGGAGGCTAGGCAAGAGAATGACATCAAAGATGTTTCACAGGAAGAAAGAAGAATCATGCCACTGACTTACCTTGAAGAGGTGTATTAAACTCTTTCAACAGCAATAGGTATCTACTCTTGATTTTAAAAAGTTCAGCTTCAAGTTGAGCGGTTTGTCTAGAAGGATCAGGACCATCAATCAATTGTCATGGTAACAGTTCTTGTTGCCTCTCATTGTAACGCGTCACACTGAGGTTCCCACTTACAATTGTTTGGCTTTGAGTGATTGCTCATCGTTCTTTCTCAATCTGTTCATCTCAAGAATTTCACTGTTCAAAAAGCGATTTTGAACAACATATGCTTTGCATGCTTCCTGTGCGCAGAAACAGAGTCTAAACAAATATTGATTCTAAAAACAGTATTAGAATTAGGTTGACAAAAAAATCAACATGCTGCAATTTCTACCTTGAGTTGTTCAAAATCGGATGTGACAAGCTCATTCGTTTTCCTAAGAAGAATACAAAGGTAGATGATGGTTGAGGAAATAAGAAAAGTAAACTACAAAACGACATGTAATCAGACTGCTTTTAATCCTGCATATGTGTCAGGGGAGACAGGCATAGCAAAATATGCCGACAAAGGATTTCAAATCTTGAGTCATGGTATTACAAAGAGAGGCGTCAATACATAAAAGACAATTACTTTTTGTCAACTAGTTCAGCAGGGCTCTCTTCAGCCACTTCTTCTTCTGCTTTGTCTGGATTCTCCAGTATGTAAACCTTTGGCAGAAATAGACAAACAAAATGCTTAATGAAGAACAAACCCGCACAGCTTAGTAAAGAATGACGTCGACTGCTCACTCGATTGGTTAGTGCTATGATGGCATTATCTTTAGCCGTAATCATTTCACGCAGAACTGTGAGCTGTTGCTGTGACTCTGTCAATCGTGACGATTTCTCGCTAGTATTTAAAATCAAACACATGCATTGCTCTTTTAAGCCAAATTGCCATAGAGAGGGAGCATTGATGTGATGACACTTACTCTATCTTAACGCGCAGCGATTGATTCTCTTCTGTGATTCTACGCACCATCTTTGTTAGCTAAACCAATGAAAAGCGTTGCATTGTAATAACAGAGAATGTCTACTGATAGGTGACTATAGCGGCTATGATGCTCTTACTTCCATGATGTAGTGCTCTTTCTCTTCCACTGATTCATCACACATTGACTGACTAAAAATAACCTAATAATAATCTAATATCAATACAATGGTAAATTCTTAATTGAATCCGAGGTATGACTCACGTATCTCCTTTGTCACTTGAAAGCGCCATTGATCTAAGACAGATTGACAAGCAGAGAGTTATGACTCAATCTCATTATCATTGAATGGAAAGTGACAGTGATTGATGGCTACCTGATTTGATCATGAAGACTCTCAATAACCTCGTCTCGTGTTGTTATCTCACTGATCACAAAAGAGAAGAGTTTGAAAAGGGAGAGAAAAGTCGAGAAAGAGGAATGAAGTCAATATACTACTGATGCCGTACATTTCTGCTGCACTGATCGCATCTTTCAAAACCATCAGCATTGGGCGTGTCTAAAGTGGTGATGAAATAAGAAAATGTGGTCACATGCAACTTGGCTCATTCAGCTACGGTGACATTAAATTAAAATTTACTTCACTGCAATGTTGACATGCTGTTTCTGGGTCCAGTTGAAATGGAAGGCTGATTGATGGATTGAAGGAGCCTTTTCTTGAATCATAGAAACAAAAAATGAAAGAAAAATGAAGCAAAAGGAGCTGTGCAGCCTCATAGTTCTTAGTTTTAATAATTCCTTAGTTAAGATTTCAAATCAAGCTGAAACTTTATGATTTCAATTCACAGTTCCTGGGCCAGAAGACGACTGATGTACAACAGCATACCACACAAACAATGTATATATACCTTCTCAATGCAGATGTCAGCTTATTGAGATGCGACTCTGAGCTAGAATGATGAAAACACGTCAATATTACAGTGGCTTTTCAGAATCAACGGATTAGATTGGAGCTTAACAGTTGGTTGCAATGTATGATTTTGCTTTTCAAAACTTGGTACAGTTGATAGAATAAAGGCTTCATGCTGACCTGATTCGGTTGGCCTTACAATCACTGATTTTATCTGTAGAATGCAATGTATTGAATATAAAACAGCGTCAGGGGTAAGTGGACCATCATTTGAAAAGAGAAAATGCTTGGGCTACCTTCTTTATCCCTACGTTGGACCACAGGGCTTGATTTTGATTTCTGCAACAGCCTATAAGAAAAATATTACTTGCATTTCAACTGGAGTAAGTAAACAAGAGAAGCTGCTTGCTGATTGACCTCTAAATTCGGAGTCAGTCTGTAGTGGCTCATAACTCAACACTTTAAAGCCACACCAATCATTGTTTAACTGGCAGTAAAGCAAAGAGATCAACAGTTAGTTACTCCATATTCATCCACAAACATCTATTTTCACATTTACCTGGGACTATGTTGGGGAGACTGGGTAGGAGGATCATTTACATCAGGATGAGGCTCGCCAGTAGGAGCTTGTTGCAGCATTCCTGATTTTCTGCATGACAAATGCAAACAAACATGCAAATTAGGAGAATAATACAGAGAGTGAACTCGGTTTTCAAGGTGAATGGCAAGATGGTGATACAGATCTTTTAGAAATTAAATTGAAAGAAAATGAAAAATGAAACCAACTACAGTAGGTTGCTGACCTCCAGTTTTTAAACTCTGTTTTGATGTTTGTAAAAGATAAGTTCCAGGAAGCATTGCCAGCAGCTACTTGCTCACTGGCGGCGTCTACACCAATAGACGGGGGGCGCTCCACTTGATCCATGTATGTCTCTCGATCAAAGGCTAACAATTGAAAAAATTGAAATATATAACGGTGAATGATCATCATAGTGGATAAGGGGATTGTAATCCTTACTGCTTTTGCGATGTGATTTAGCTAATAGTCCAGTTGTTGGCTCCTACAAATGCACATAGAGAATGTGTCAACAAATGTCTTTTGATTGAGAAGAACTGAAACAGAAAGGTTATCTGATAATCTTTACTAACAAGAACAGAAGCTGCTTCTTTACTTTCAACTGACATTGCAGATTTCAATGTGTTAAATTCTCGTCTCTTTGACTTCAAAAAAGTATAAAAAAGGCTTTGAATGATTTTCTATTTTATTTTCAACAATTTGCCAAATGTCTGATAGAGAGATACCTGCAGTTGCTGTAACCAAAACATCATCGTGATTTTGTCTCTTGCTTGTAGGTAGTAAATGCGATCTTTTGATCTGATATTAACACAAATGTGAGTTGATTCACCCTCAAGTTGTTACAGACAATTGTAAACAAAGAACTAATACGATTTTTAGAATTGAGTAGACATACTTACCGTATTTCAAATAAGCCTCTTTGTTGCGTTTCAGCAGAAAATGTGAATGATGAATTAGAAACATCAATTGATCTGTAACAAAACATTGGTTTGAGCTATCAAGCGTTTAGTTTTTATTCAATTAAGAGTTATTATTTGGCTGTCACGTTTGGATTGCTTCATTCTAATGCATAGGATGCTGGCAAAACATGCGAAAGTCTCAATGAAACATCAGACCCTTGAAGCAGATAATCTTTAATGATTTATCAGACACATTGTGTGATTGTTGAGACATATTAATTTGCTCTTTTCCAAAGAAAGCGGTAAAGACAAAATTACTCAATCCATGCTCAGGTAAAACAAAGGAATATGCTGCGAGCAAATCAGGATCTTCAAGTTTCCCGAATTTCTGCTGAAGATCAATTCTGTTTTGCTTTACATTTACAAATCTACCAAATCTGCCTTTGTCTGTAGGGTTTGCGCAAAGAGGTTTGATATTACCTGCTATTGATACCCACTTGAAAATAATTTATCTAAAATTCTATAATTTTTGACATCTCATCTCCAGCCACAAAATTAAAACTCTACCAAAAATATACCATACTTGAATCTCTTGCTCGCAGATGTCAACACAGTTACTATGGTTACCTAGACAACAACCTGAGCTTGAAAATATGATTTTCATATTTGTCATAAAAACAGAAATTCATAAAAGCTCATGTAAGTCACTTCTTTGTAGATCTAAAAACCTCATGTTGTCACCGTTTGTATTTCAATCTCAATACCACTTTTCCAACCTTGGAAATAATTTGATTTGAAATTAATTGATTCAAGAAACCATACAGTGTATCATTATGTTTCAAGTAAATGTGATCCTTAAACGTTATTATTAAACAGTAACAGTTATGCATTTCCTTCAAGTTACAGATTCAATTTCTTTCTTTCCGTTTGTTGTAAATCTTATGATTCATCCTTCTTCTGTCATCTGATGTTGTAATTAAAGACCCATGGTTTCATTTGAGCTTATCGCTATAATTGAATCCTTAAAGTATATACCTTGGCTATAGGGTTGTTACAGATTAAGATAAACTAATTTTTTATTCATACACGTTTCTGTTGCTTTTTTGCATAGTGCAACTTCTTTGCATCCAAAATTAGTTTGAATAGGGAATTGCAATGTTCCAATTTTTGAGCTGGGAAAGTAATGGAATATTTTCACGCAAGAGTGTATCAAGACATACAACAATATTCTTTTAGAGTGCATTTGGGCTGTAATTGATCACTCAGGTCTGGTTAGCTTCTGTCGTTGAAACAAGGATCAGGGGCAATATGCAGGAAAAACCTGTGTATGGACGCTTTGTGGATTGAAATAATCTTCTTGTAAAGTAGAGTTGAACTGATTCTATTTTATTAATATCTTTGAAATAGCTGGGATTCATACAGAAGAATTTGATTCTAACATCGGTCTCATATAACTTTTACATTCTGAAATTAGCATATCTGAGTTCAAAGAAGAAAAGCATTTGAAAATTGAGAGCATCCTTCTTCTTGCGTTCGCTGAGATTGATGAGCAATGGTGAGTTACTATCAGATCTGATAAAATTATAATGCCAAGATCAGAACTTAATTTTACATTTTCAAGTTTATGTTTGTCGATAAAGTAATCTATGGGGGAAACAATTGCATTTCCAATTGAAAAGAAAGAGCATAATTTGTCATAAGCAATTTGCATTTGCCATTTAGTTGTCCATAACGATAAATAATACCAGATTTAGGCTACTTTGATTTTCATTGCTGTTAACCATTGAGAAGAAAAATTTTGCATCGTCAGAAACAGTTTGACACTGGTATTGTTTTCCAGGCAAGAAGCAATGTCGTTTACAAATAATACAAATAACAGAGGTCCGAGGACCGAACCCTGTGGAACGCCACTGAGTACAACTTCAGATTTAGACAAACAATTGTCAACAGAAACAACTTGTTTTCGTTTGTGCAAAAACGAAGAAATCCACGTGTGCAATTCGAAGTTGACTCCATATGCTATTGAAAGCCTTACTGAAGTCTATGTAGATGCTGTCCACTTGATATTGGTTGTTTATAGCAGTACTCCAAAGATCTAATGTATGTAGCAATTGGGTACAAGTTGAGCTACGACATACGAAACCAAACTGTGCATCAGAAATCAGCCTCTTTGACAGTGTTTTCAAATTATAATGTCCAAACAACAGGATTATTACTGCTTCATGTGAGATACAGAGATAATAGATAAACAAACACTTGTATAGATATATCCAGTTGATCTGAATGATACATTTAATATTACTTCATCGCATGACCTTCTACACTGGTTGACACAAATACTCTGATATATAACTGCACAATCATTTAGCTATTAAAAACTCCACATATACGCAGACGTGGAAACTTTCTAATTATAACACCTTTTCCCTCTAGTGTTACATTGGTTATTACATCCTTGCCAATTATCATGTTGCTAGACATTGGAAAAACAGGGCATTTCTAATAAGAGCTCAATTTTTACTGAAGTTACAAATAGTTTATGAGAGATAAAACTTGTTTCTCAAGAAATCAATAGACAATTACTTAAATGGTGGCTTAACCTTCTTGTTTCTGTTTTTATCGCTGAATACAACAGAGAGGAAATGATATATTCATGATAACAGCAAGCTATCAAAATAACAAGAAAATAATTCAATAGATTAAGAATATATTTTTACGTTACTTTTTTACTCGTACAAAATCGTGTTAAAGTTAATTGGAAAATAAAAAAAAGCTTAACAATGAGAATGTAAAATGCCCTGTCGATCAGTTTCCAATTATCAAAGTTAGGTACCGAGGATGGGCAAACTGATTATTTTCTGAATAATTGTCTCATCCCTATCCAGTATTTGCGTTTGACAATCAACGGGCGTGGACAGCAACAGCAATTATTGAATGTCTCACTTACCCAAGTGGATCTGCATCTTGCGGCTGGCGGTAATAATATAACATGCATCTTCTGGCGTCATGGACAAACCTGATCAGAAAATTAAATTAAAATGCAAAACTAATCACATTGAAATAATCAGGCATCTGATCTACCATTGGTGCAACTCACCATCGATATTTCCATGTCTTGATTAAGCCTTTAGCTAAATGAATGGAAAAGAAAAAAACTTGATAAAAAACAAAGGATTTTGCCTTACTTGCCATTTTTATAATGACATAGTCTAATAATTGTATCAAAAGGACTGTAAATTGAGATTCAACATTATCTTTGTGATTTCTAAGTACAATATAATAGGAGGTTTTACAAAGCCAGGTGTTTATGACATAATTAAATATATACCACTGCAAAAAATCAATTTATTAGAAATAGATTTTTAACAAGCATTGGTCTGATTTACCTCTAATTGCGAGCACCTTATGACCAGACAATCAAACTTATCTCCACATGTTAGGAACCTCAAAAATGTCATGCTGTCCTTTTTATATTCAGTTGATCAATATAATGGAAATGCAAGGCTGTTAGAGTTGGGTAGAGAAGCTAGCATAATTTGCTTCACACAAATCACGTTTAAAACAACAGACAACCTATTGAGAAAACTTCTAAATTTTACTAGACCTTATTATGAAATAAATAGTGCCTAGTGGAGCTAGTCTATATTATTCACAGAAAGTTCTTTCAGCCTGTACAGA
>JANVCG010088775.1:0-15748 GCA_025505365.1 Haliclystus inabai
TTACATCAGGCCTCGTGTAAAGTCGATGTATTTTAGAAGATTTATCTGAAATACGAATTAACGAACTTTCTGCTTCTTTGCGTGTACATTTGTGCCCGCATTTGTGCTACAAATTGGGTTTAAATGCAACCGACAAACTGTTCAAAGAAAAGGAATTGATGTGTTGTGAAGAGTTTTGAAGGCTTAACCCTAAAAATGAATTACATCTGAGTCTACGTCAAATGCCACAACTCTCTATAATGAAGTCTATTGAAAAATTGCTGTAGGCTTTTGAAAAGCAAATTCTTATTTTCTACATATCTTTTTGGGATCTTCAAAATTTCTATTAAAATTTGCAAGATATATAATATCAGTAGACATTCTGTTAGTTGGAATGTTGGACTTATTTCGTATAAAACAAATCAGCACCAGAAAGTCACATGATAGGTAGATATTCAACAAATGTCATCTCGACGTCACCTCACGAACATGTCTGTCAATAATAAATAATGTGTGAACAGTAGTGTTGAAAAATCCAATTGATATTTTAAAATGAAATCAAATAAAGATTACTTAACCGCTTACGTTATGCCAATATTTTCTAAACATGCAGTATTATAAAGATAAGTAGAGTATAAGTAGATAATAACTCTCATAAGATTATAATTATGCGTAGTTTTATGTGAGTGATTCTTTTCATCGCTCGTTTAAGCTTATATCAGCGGAACATGTGAGTGTAATCGGACCATCGAAAGCTATATTTTTATTGGATTCCTTCCAAGAAACTAACTTGGCTGTGGTTTATAAATTCACTTCACTTGACTACTGTATACGTAAAGTTTCGTTAATCACATTCTCCTCAATAGCTCTCCGAATTCAGTTTCAAAGTATTTTAAAATGGTATTATTTAAAGCAGCGTGTTCTAATCTATATATATATGTACGATATTTTTTCTCAATGTTTCGTTTTGTACTCTTTGTTTTAAAACAAATTTTATCTTACGATTTTCGGTCTTCACGACATTGCTACTTTCCGTTTTGTTCCTGTCGTTCCCCCATGATTCCCCAATCGAATGCTGCCTTGCGGGTCCTGATTGGTTGCGAGGGATCTTCCTTAAAAGATAATTGAAACGCTGCACACCACAGAAACATTTCCGCTAGCATAGGATCATAAACCACGTCTGGAGCGCAACAAAGTGTCATTTAAAAAACCCCACGCATTAATCCGTCAAAATGACTGGAGATTGATGATTTGTAGACAAAGCCAATGCAAAGTTGTTTGCAAGTAACCCCTTGCAGAAAGTAGGAAACCAATAAACTTTTTTCGAAAAAAGTTGATTACATGTGTATATACCATGAACAATGATTCACTTTTAAAATCTCCCTGTTTGACTTTTGCTTTTTTAATTTTTGCACAGGATAGTTGTTGTTTTAAGACTGTTCAGTTTTGTTTGGTATGAGTTCACTTGTCAGTTAAGTTTCCTTTCAGCGTAATTGTATACCAAAATTGATTTGCACATACCATATTTCATTCTTTGGTCATTTTCTGTACTCCAAAATAACTGATTAATATGGTGTTGTTTGATAGTTCTAGTTTCATGAACTACGAACGCAATTCAAATTATGTGTCCATGTCAAAAGTTCAAATATGTTCTCATTTGTGTTGTTTTATGATTGTGAGAAGAATATTTTCTTCCCATTAAATTAAGTAAAAATATGTTTGCCTCGACCTTAACCGATTGATAGATACTCTATAACAATTGAGAGTCGATTTATCATCCTACACGCAAGTGACCCGTTCGGTCATTCTTCAGTGACCGGTATACTACAGCTATGACGTGCAGAATTTTCACCCATCTCCCCCGCTCTACGATCTATCCCTTGCTAATATCTGTGAACCTCGATACCTACACGTTACCAAAAACAAATGCAAAATCTGCCGGACATTTCAGACTATTTCAGAATCTCTATTACCCATTCTGAAATGTTATGTATTTATTGAAATAGTACCATTTTCCATTATATTCTAATCTACTTAAAATATCAATCAACTTTCTATCCTTTTCGTGATAAATAGGTCCTATGAATGATATGGTATTTATTGGTGGTACAGTTCAACCTTATCAGGAAACATTCCTGTCTATCATTGATAATATTTTGCAAAGTCAGGGCTTTGACAAACGCAATGGTGGCCATATTATTCAACCATGGGAGTCGACATCACCTGACGCTTATGCAGCACAGACCTCTTCTTCTTACTCCAAGTTCCTGCCTTGCAAAGAGATGAAACAAGTTATTAAATATCTACCACTATACCTTGGCGTATTGATCAAAGGAGGACCTGCTAAATCACAAAGAATATTCGCACCTGTTTGGAGCTCAAATGATGGAGCATTGTGTTTTGCCGTTATACAAGTCCAAGGTATGCTTCATTGTCACCCTCTAGGAACAAAGGGTCATGTTAGGGTGATGCGGTACTAATTATATAAGCGCTTACGTAGAACTCCAAGGCTCTCTTAAGGTCCTTAAGCATGACTCAGTACGTTGGCTTGAAAAGATTCTGTCCCGGCCGAGATTTGAGAACATCAGTCTAAAACGAGGGATTTTGCTAATGATTAAATCAGAAAGGTCATTCGAGTATAAAATCTGTGCTACGTGTATTAACGGTGTAAATTCACTGACAAGTCTCATGTAAGTCATGTAGGTCTCATGTCAGCAATTTCCATTTAAAATTCAAAATTGCACAGTAAGTTATTGATACTTGAAAGCATACGTTTAGCGACCAAAGATGCTCATTTTTATTATTTAAAGATGTTGAGATTTGCGATTCCGTCCGTACGTGTCATTTTGTAAATTACTCTGATGAGCCGTTGAGTAGCTGGCATAGTGTGAAGATCGAGCCTTTCTTTTACAACGAAAAATGAGCAGGTAGCCGCGTTAACCGAATCTGCAGTTTTCAATTTCGTTTTATGAACTTTCTCACGCTTCGTTGTATGGTAATATAACTTGAGAATTCTTGACTCTTCCCATATGGTTATAGTCCAACCAGATTTGATTTCTCCAAAAGTATTTCGAGATAGAATGCTTGCCCGCAAATCGATATTGGTTGGCAGCAGAGACCGCTGACCGCTGACGTCAGTTTTTCCGCTTGATGTTAGATTCCGCATTAGTATCAGCGATCAACATAACGATTTTACAGCGAAACTTGAGGGATTACTCGGTAATTCAGACCCCAGTTACTGGAGTTAATGATCTTGGCTATTATTAAGTCTAGCTGATAGTTTGCCGATAGCTAGTATATCGCACCATTCTTATGAAGCCGTTGTGAGCAAACCCACCTATTTACAAGAGTTAGGACACTTTAGTTTTTGAACTCACTTGCGAATACCATTTTCTTGCCATGAATGGAGGTTTCGAATTTGAGGGAGAATAAGGCCATAAATGTTCATGTTTGTTAATGAAATGTTATGAAAAGTTTCGGGCACATTCTTTGAAAAAGTTTTACTTGCCCGAAAATGGCGTCCATGTATCACATGACTTGCAATTGACCAATGAAAGCTAGAGCGCCATATCAGAAAGTGTCTTAACACTTACTGAAGGCTCTGGCCGAAAATAGATATCTTTAAAACTTTTCAATTTGGGCAATTTTTTGTTGCGATTTCAGGTGGGCCTTCTCAAACTGATTTCCGACGCAAAAGACAGAACAGATCAAAAAGAATTTGAGAAGAATCCAGATAAATGACAGAAAATTTTATAATCCAACGTCAAAAAGTATCGTCATTATTATCGTATACTGCCATATGAATGTACTATATATAATCGATATAAACAATAACTGTAAGCGCAGATAATAATAATCTTTGTATATACATTTTACTTGAACTGAAAATGGCTTATAATCCAATTCACACATGAGGCCTTCTGCTATACTCTTCCTTTCATCACATCTTTCTGTTTTGCAAGTGTTTCAATCATAAAAATAACTTCTCTGCATGATGATTGGATGGAATTTTAACCTCTGATGTTACTGGCCATTTTTTTTAACTTTAGTCAGTAATTACTGATTTCTAATATTTTTGAATGGATGTCTAATTTTACCGTGACAGTTAAGACCATACATTATTTCTGGCAGTCTCGCCTCATGGAGAGTACCCACATCGCGGATATTGGATTCGATTGTAAAAGTTATTTTATATCGTTTTAATTATTAATTATATTAATATATATCTTGCTATATTAATTGACATAATGAATGATGTTGGTGTGTCTGTTTAATTAACATGGTTGTAATCTCCGGGTGATTGCAGTTTATTAAAAACGCTTGATTAATTGTTGATGATCGGTTTTGTCTTGTCTCTCTTCGAACCATCACCACAGTTTCGCGTAGCCTGCTTGCAGACTAATTCAACGTAATACTGAACCCTATAGCAAATCACTCGAATCTACATAGCCATAGGTATGTAATTTCCAGAATTACAGCCACCTGTCCTTCCATCTATAGTTGTCATTGAATTGTCGTGATTTTGTCGTGCTTTTAGTGAATTTGCTGTTACACTCTGGTCACCAGATCTAATTTTTTCAAGTGTGGCCTTCTCGCTGGCAGCTGTCAATTGGCTATTGTAAAAGTTCTGCAGTAGCCTTCGGCACAAAAACTGCTGTTCCTTTCAATTACCTACGCTCAGTATCACTCTTGAAAATTCAACAAAAATTGAAGACGTTGGGGTTGATATTATCTAATGATTTCAAATCTATAATGAAAATTGCACCACCGATCCCTTCATGTTATACACCCACGCTTGCATATACAACGTACGTGCGGTCTATCCTTGAATCGTGTTCCAGCGATTTTGTACAAGAAGATTAAAGAAGCCTCAATTAATTACACTGATTATCAACATCACCTAAAGATTCTCAATCTTCATCTCTAAAATATAGACAACTATAGTATTTGACTTAAATATTGTTAATGGCAACGTTAATATAGAATTGAATAGCTGTGCAATTTTAATGTAAATCGATACTACACTTGGACATTCTGGAAAAACCGTCAAAACTCATAAATCGAGAAGGAATTTTTTCTTTTCCCGAGCCATAAGCCATGGAACAGTCTCCCGGCAGTTGAAGTTCTACCTTCCTGATCGCTAATGATGTTTGCATATAAAGGATTTAGATTTATCAAACTCTTTTTTAAATATTAGTAAAGTGTACCCTCGTAAAAGTGCTGTTAGTTGTAAAATTAACCGCCACAACTTGCCATATTCACTTATAATTTGAGTGAATGAAATTCACGAGAAAAAATTCAATATCTTCTATTCCTCTTTTCTTACAAATTATTCATGTCAAAACGATGACATGCGTATAAGGATTTAGCTTTACATGAAAGCCTCAGCTTACGTAGAACTTTAACAAAATTGATCAAGAAAGGTAATCAATTTTCGCAATAAAACCGATACTTCACTTTAGTGCATTGTATACTGTTCGAATTATATGCACGCACTGCGACATTCGGGAAATAATTGTATGTAACTAGAAGTGTACAAATAGCCGAAATTCTGAAGTACAATGAGATCGAGAACTCAAAAATCAACTTTCAAATTTACACTATTCCTAATAACGGGGCCGGGTAACGAAGTCACGAACGAACACCCAGTTACAGTTGAAATCCAATCTGGTTCGAGCATATATAGTCGTAGATCCGTAGATCCGTCTACTTTAGGATCAGTAGTGAACTCAAGGGTCCGTTATTTTCCTGGGATTCTTTTAAATCCAGATTCAAATCAACTGGAAATCTGAGGCTCGATATAATTACCTATATTGAGTGTAAATGAAAACTAGTCGGGAAACTAGTATCAGTACAGTGTACTCAAAAAGATAATTGAGAACACTGACTGTCAGTCGCAGCAGCCTGCGTGAAGACAGAATATTCCTTCGTATAGTTCGATATAAAACTTTACGAAGAGAAGTCTGTCTGCGCACTACCTCCATCCCTAGGGACAGCACAACGAGCCTGGGACAACGAGTTTAGACTCGAATTTCTCGATAAAAATTTGGCAATGTTTTCCCGCAAATTCGAAATCTCAGATTAAGTTTGTGTTACATTTGTTTAATCAGATATTAATCATTCAAAACTTTTGGATGTTCTTTGTTTATTTTTCAAAAGCTGAAAAGTGCATTACATCATTGAGCTGAGATTCAAGAGCTATCATCGTTATCAGAGGTATCAAATTTGAGACTAGTTAAGTCATTAGGGTCATTAGGACCAAGAGCCACGAGTTCAAGCAGGAAAGGCCCTAAATCGAGCCCTAGCCTCTTTCAACATTCACTGTCATTATGGATTGGAAGGGAAGGTGCTAGGTGCACTGCAGTTACCAAGCCAGACATGGCAGCAACAGTTGAAACATCTTCTTCATCAGCCAGTCCTTCATCATCCACTTCATCATCGCAAAAGTCATCATCATCGTCTGGCACTACGTCATCTTCTGGTAACTCAAATGAAACAACTTGCAGCACGCACTCTACGCAAGATGCTGTGGACGGAGATTTTGAAGAAGACCAAGCGCCACCAGCAAATGTATGGGGACGTCTTCTTTCGTTAAAACAACCCTATGAAACGCAAGGTGAGCATTTTCAAATGAAAATAATAAATTCAAAATAGTAGCTTCAAGAATTTTCTTGTTCACTTTATGAAAACCGGGATTTCTGTACATAAATCGACGTGCATCAAAATGCTGAACAATTGTTCTTCCATGTAGGCTAAAGCAATTGGTAGGCTAGGTAGCCTGACGCCCAAGTGTCCAGGCTGCATCATTTGAAGTGCACTGCATCCGGAAGATCAACAATTTTTTCTTGCAGCTGCTCAAAATATGCCTCAATCAATAAGGTAGCTCTAGGAGGCCTATTGAATAAGAAAATATTAGAATGATTGGATAACTGCCTTTCTGTGCAAATTTTCTAAATCATTTTTATCTTCCTTGTGCAACTGTAAAGAATTGAGTCTAGAAAGTAGTCTATCCTGAATCGGACAAGATGCAAGCTGCACAATCTCATAATCTGGTTTAGGCCTACAACTTTTTCTTGTCTTTACACCTCTTTTTTTATAATAATGTTTATGAAATTCTAGTATTAAAGCTTCCTTGAAATTCCACTATTTTAGTATTCAAGATTTCTGATACTTTTGTCATTATTCGAGGAGGGCTGTACAGGGGGATTCATTGGACCATATAATTGTCTTTTTAGCTCTCCGTGAATCATAGTAGCAATAACCATTGTTATGAGATCTATGATGGAATAATTTCTTGTAAGCCGTAATATTTCAGTAAAAAAAACAGAAATCAGAATGTTTAGATAACGGCTTCAAAGTATGTTGAATTTAACGTCTCTTACTTTATATCATATCAAATTGATGGGATGAGGAGTTTCATGACAAAGCCCCAAAAATCCCCCCTTACAATCGCCATAAATACCTTATAGCATCCTCCTTTTTGCTAAAAAAGCTTTTACCAATTCTAGTGATATGAAGATAGAGGCAGAGTGACAGGTTGCTGGCTTTGCATTAGGTATGGAGTCCAGTTTCTGTAACTTGCATTCTTGCGTGCGCGCGTGCTATGTTCTTTTACCGGATATTCGTCATTATTTCTCACCTCCGCAACTGCGGCTTTCTTCTATGTTTCTCAACGTCTCACTGTCGTGAAGGAACTACACTTGGCAATCGTTCTCGTTTTTTATCAGACGGCGACTTGCTTTTGCATTTGTTATTTTTGTTTTACGTGTTTGTTCTATTTGAGATTGGAGCGTTTCAGATATTTGACGGAGTCTCAAAGAGCCTGGTTTTATTTTACGTTGATAACGAAAAGGTGTATGGTAGAGAATCTAACCACGTATATTGTACTCTGTGTCTTATTTTGAAAGCTATGGTGTTAAGACTACCGCGGCTGCTGCCGTATCGCTGTTGCTCCTGAATGAAGTCTTTAACATCAAAACACTCTCTGATTTGTGTTTGCATCAATATTCCACCTGAAAAACTAGAATGGTAGAATCTATACACATATATTGTGCCAAGTGTCTTCTTTTACAAACCATAGCATTACCAATCGATTTTAAAATAATTATTTTACTTTGCAAAAGCACTCTAAGACCGCTGCCGTTTCGCTGTGTTGTTGACCATGTTTCTAACACTTACTTGACAACAAAACTCTCTCTGATTTATGTTTGCATCAACATTCCATCTAAACAACTTGAATTGTACAATCTGTAAACATATATTGTAATGCGTGTCTTGCTTTAAAAGTCATAGTATTACCCATCGGTTTTTAAATAATTATTTAGTTTGCAAAATCAATGTAAAACCACCGCCGTAACGCTGTTGTTGATGAAGTCTTCAGAAAATACTCGCAAAAAACTCCCTTGATTGAAGTTTCCATTAATATCCCATCTGAAAAACTAGAATGATACATAGTATAGACATATATTGCTCTGCATGCGTGGTTGTAAAAGTAAAGAACAATAAGAAGTGAACCTGAATCAAGATTTTAAAAAGTTTAGAATTACTGAACTGAGAACGGCGAGACATTGAGAAACATAGAAAAAAGCAGCAGCCGCGGAGGTGAGAGATAATGACGAATATCCGGTAAAAGAACGCAGTACGCGCGCACACAAGAACGCAGGTTACAGTCAAATCTGTGTATTACGGCCGACTATGAGAGGCATATAAATTGACCACTATATGCAGGTGACCTTTATATACAGGATTGATTCAATAGAAAATACTTTTTTAGAGATTTCAAAAGTGAGCATTATAGACAGGTGGCCGCTTTACAGAGGTGACCCTTATAAGAGGTTTGACTTTACAGACACCGGTATGGAGTGCTTCAAATGATAGTAAAAGGAAAATTATCTTGTGATGTCATTATGATTAATGAATATGACAATTTTTGTTAACCTTAAAATTGTAGTTATCCATAACTTGAACTGAGAGTGCCAGAAAAGCATTTCACTAAATCAAAGTATACTTTTTTCACTATTATTTTTATGATTAGCTTTTATAAATGCATAGAGGGAAAACCTCAATTTTCACTCAGGTAAATTGTTGTTGAAATTTAATCAGGTAGGCGAATATGTTTATGTCTAATTAATATTGGGGTTCTCAATCTTTATTTCTTTCAGATCTAATCAAAGATTCGTTTTCTGTTGGGAGATTAGATGGATCTGACTATCAGCTAAAAAGCAAGTTGTTTGCCCCCAATATTTTTTTGCAATTTAGCAACAGGCATTTTTTGATATATAGGGTATGTAAATGTTTCTATTTATCATGTTTTAAAGCCAACTTTATAAAAACCTTATTAGTTGAATTAGATAGATAGTGATTTTATTTTTATTATGAAAGAAATAGGGTACATGACCAAGGCTGTCCCGCAAGCAATTGAAATTGTCATTGGAACAAAGAACAGAGCTTAATCCAACAGTAATAGTTTAATCCAAAATTTAATTTAGAAGATAAAAAATGCTCTGTGAAAAGAGGAACATTCTGTAACAATATTCCTAAACCTACATAGATATGCTTGGATTTAGCAAGCACTTTTCCACCTCCAGATTGCTAGGATCTGCCATGGAACAGGGCTATTGTTGTAATTGTTGTTGTTGGTTGGAAATGTAACAGGTCTGAAAATTGACTGAACTTTTTAGTCAACTCTTTAGGCTCATAATAATAGATCTGGCTTTTTGGAGCCCCTAGTATAGTAGCAAATTATTTGAAATAAATTCAATTTGTTTCTCTTGTACATATTTTAGGAATTCAGTAAAGACAAATCCTATTTTACTTCATATGTTAAAGACTTGAGGTAATTAGATTTTGTTTCAAATGTTTTCTATCTAATGCTCAAGATTTGATCATGTTTTGTATCTCAATCATTTTGATGAAATTCGATTTTGAAATTTGAAATTGAAATTTGACTCATTGGTTTCATCCTTATTTCCCCTACAGCAGCAAACAAACAATTGTTTTACAATAAAATTGATAATATTATCTAGAAACAAATTAGGAAGCTAAAACTAAGTTTTTAATCTCATCTGCTTCATACCAATTTCTCTCCAAAATAATCAACTCTGTTAAAAAGAAATATTTTAGATGTTGCATGTAGTAATGACAACAATTGCATAGTAAAGATCAATCAATTATATAGAAGTACAGATATAGACAATAGGAATGCTATTCGAATAATCAATTCATTATTCGGCCGGTTTTCGAATAATTAATGTTCGCTATTTCGGCGAATTTTACTTCAATGTCGAAGTGAAAACACAGCCGAATTGGCTGCTCTTTTCATCCAAACATGAAAATTGCCGAGTTAATTGTTTTAAAGAATAAATATCAATCGAATCATGTTTGAATGTGGCCAACTCGACTGTCAAAAGTTTGTAAATAAATCGATTCAGATTTGTCAACACGCCAATTGTGAGCCCAAAAAGCGAAATCGATTAGGCCGCGAGATCGTTGACAATAGCAATTTTGTTGGCATAAGCTCTTCGCTTCTTTAAATCAGTAGTGG
Source organism: Haliclystus inabai (assembly GCA_025505365.1). Taxonomy (NCBI): domain Eukaryota; kingdom Metazoa; phylum Cnidaria; class Staurozoa; order Stauromedusae; family Haliclystidae; genus Haliclystus; species Haliclystus inabai. The sequence continues at coordinate 10,523 of JANVCG010088775.1, forward strand.
ACGATGATTAAATCTTTTGGTTTCATCCATGACCACAAGTAAGTAAAATCCCGTTTTCTTACGTTTTGAATACCAGTCGAAGGCCCTGGGTCCAACTCTTCGTGTTATTAAAACAATGTAAATTGACACCTTGATTTGAATCTCGAATAAACACGCGCCGTTACGCCTACTTTGACACCCACTTTTAAACAAAAGGCCATTGTTTGCAGAAACATTTGATTATTCGAATAATATTCGAATAGTAAAAGTTTTTTAAATCGAATATTCGAATAGCGTTTTTGGCGTCAAATAGCATCCGTAATAGACAAAGAACATTAAAATGTGAGTATAAAGGTGGTCAAAACTCCACAATCTCATAACTGGTTTTTATACAGAGGTTTCACTACATCCCCAAAATGCCAAACCATCCAAAATTTATTGATACGCCTAAGAACGTTTTTATACACAAGATTTCTCGTTCATATTTTATGTTCACTATTTACACAGCTCCAATGGCACATTCATAAATGATGAAAAAATTGGTAAGTTCCAATAAGGACGTGCTAAACTATTTCCCAAAATAAAGAATATAGTATCTGCTTAGCTAGATATACATCTTTTTGCGAACAAGAAGCACATAGCTTTGGCAAACCTGCCCCTTTGGTTTTTATTTTGGTTTGAATACTGTAGTCTAAAATTACCAGTAACCTTGATTTTGTTTTAATATGGCTGGAGTCATGACGCTTTTTCTGGAAGTAGCCTGCGTGCAGACATACTTTTCTTCTTCTTATAGTCCGTCTGCGCATTGGCCAGCAAAATTGTGTTCTAATTGTTCTTTCCGCTACTATATTTTTGGTAGTGCATTGTGATTGGCATAGAATGTGAGAACAAAACAGCACAGTTAGTCTCAAATCGTCAAAAGAATGTGAATTGGATTAATTACCGGAAACCACACTTTACAGACTCTAAGTTAGGAATTCAGTACAAACACTTGGAACACGATTTTGCTGGCCAATGCGCAGACAGACTATACGAAGAGGAAAAGTCTGTCTGCACGCAAGCTATCTGGAAGTGGCATTGTTATCAATCAGTCACACAAAAACATTCACGATCTGGCTCTAGATTTCAGTCATCTTCCAAAACGGCTGCTTTTTCATTTTACACTTTTAAAAAGTCAAAACTCTAGAATAATAATCCGTATTTGTATTTTTCTTCTTCTGGTTACAACAGTTTCTTTATGATAACATTGCGATGTAAAATTATACGAGTTTAATCTACCCTTGCGATTGATATTGGATTATGTATCACCATGCTTGTATGTAATGGTAATACAGTAATGTGATGGAAAAATATCTGCTTTGGGTTTTTCTTGTTCTAGGAAAAAATCTTGTAAGAGTTATTAATGATGGTGATCAAATAGCTTTATCAGTAAAAAAGGAAAAAGGTAAATACACGTAGAAGCCAAGTCAAACAATAATGTGTTATAGGGTAGAGAAGTGGAATTTTCCTCAGGCAGCTAGCTATGTCAGACATTCAAACTTTTACACATCTAGATTTTGTTTCAAGTTGTCGTTCCAAGTTATCAAATTCACATTACGTTTGTCATCTCTTTATCAAGAATTATTTGGAATCAGTTTATTGTGACAGCTCGTTTTCGATCTGTTCAAATTGTCACAAAAAAACTGCGAACCAATTAAAGCAAGATGTTTGTATGTCTTTGAGTTTGCTATCAATGATGCGTTTCTTCTGCAAATTCAAGTATTTATTTTAATCTTCTAAAGTCTCATGGTGATAGTGACTCTTACCATCAAATTCCTCACCACTTGTGGGACTTTGGGATTGGTGTTTGGTAGGTGGGAGCTCATCATTGCGTATGCATGTGGTAGCTTAACTGCGTTTGTACCTGTCTCCACCACACAAACCAAGCACGCCTCACTGATAGCCAGTGGAAAATAAATTGATACAAACCTGATGCATACCAGTAGAGATAGATTAAAAGGATGGTACAAACCTTCTTAATTTTAAGGTTGGGCTTGAGTCACTTAACCATGGGAGAGGGCGGGTTGGCGATCGAATCCTGACTATTTCTTATTGGGCGAGGCATAACAAGATCACGAATGCGTTTGCAAATTCGTTTAACAGTATACAAGTAATGCGAAGTGCAAAGTGAGTAACTCAACGTTGTTGCTCTTGTTGCTATTTGCAAGCTAGCATGCATGGAGTGAAACGCCTTTTTTTGAACTAAGACATACAGTGCTTCTGGTAGATGAGGCTGGCGTGGTGTCGTCAACATCTTTATAAGGCAATCACTTGCACCTTTGTTCAAGGAATATAGTGGAAATATCTCAAGTCGAGACCTTACAAAGAAACTGACATTGCTTCATATAATGCATCAAACATGCAACATTAAAAGAGTCTAACTTTGCCTAAATATTATGTATCCAAATTTAAAATAAAATGAGTATAAATGGTGAAATGAAAAACAATTTCTCTTTCAATATCAAAGATTGTGGACTTTGAATTGCCTAAAAATTCTTAAAATTATCTTCAAAGTGATTTGAATATGTCTGTATCGTAAGGGTTCTTATCAAATGGTATTGGTAACATAACCACACTTTATAGTCAGTTTAAAGAAAATTTGTTGACAAGCAGTGCAAAATGCAATTTTTTTCTATCAAACATTTGTCCATCACTTAACTGCCCTTCCAATATCAGAAGTACGATGTAGTTAAAAGTTGATTGTTTTATGTTTGAGTTTGAAGTAGTGTCCAGTGCAACGTGTGTATAACTACCATCAATGAGATATATAATTTTGACCACTAAGAGAGGTGTGCCTTTATAGCAAGTCAAATTCTATAGAAATTAATATTTTGCAGCAGGTGGAAATGACCATTTTACTGTAGTGTAGGCAGCTGTTCATGTATAAGGTAACGTAACGTAACGTTTGTGACCTTAATTAGCTGGTTCAATCTACGTGAGATATTCGGTTGACGCATTTACAGGCCTAAACTGAGAGGTTGAATTGAAGTTTGAAGTTGCACACCTCTTGCAACTACTTAATATATAATTCAGTTCAATTTGACTTATTTCATTTATTTGGATCAAATTCAACTCTTGGATATCTTAAATATATTTATTTATAATTAATAGAATTTTGCTTCTTTCCTTCACAGCTTTCTTTTTTCAAGACTTGACATCAGCTGAGTCTGATAAAAACACTCTACCAAAGGTAATCATTTGTAATTGTCTTTTTGGGGTTACGAATTAACAGTAGCCAATTGTTTAATGGGATGAGCACTCATCCTTACCAACTAAGGCCTTCTTTCAAGTGTAAGTAATGTCACAGAGTATGGAAATTAGGAAAGATACTTACAATCAACTAGCAAATTGCAATACTTGGAACATTTTCAAATTATCTACATTTTGTTATGAATGGTGAGGGTAAAATACTCAGTAGATGACTTAACAACTTTGCACCCCAATTGTAGAATTTTTACGGTCTGTTAAAACTAAATATTTTTGTAAGTTGTTAGTTCTTGTATTTGAGATTTGAAACTCCTTGGTTTTATTTTACATTAATATGAAGGAGATATGGATCAGTAATCCAATTTTGAGTTTGAAAATTAAAGAATGACCCGCTGTTTCACTGTTATTGATGAAGTATTTTTGAATTTATTCCACACAGCTAAATGGCTCTTTTTTATATCCTTTCATAATGATAGTCCTATTTTATCTCTACAATTGTGATCTATGCCGTTTGACTACTATATTTTCTGTCGTCACTCAATCGCGTGTCTGGTCGATCTCCTGCAGTGTTGCGTAGCAACAGAATACGTCGTGATGATGTGCTAGCGGATTAAACACTTGACGGAAAAGGTGTTACAATTAAAAAGTTTCAACTTTTAAGGTCTTTTGCTCTTAGTTTATATACCTCACAATTGAAAAAGTAGCTTGATAGAGTCCTATGAACGCGTACATTATTACAGTGTAAAATTGAATTGCTTTGCGCCGCGTTTTTCTCGCATAGAGCCGAGAGAGTGCTGTTGTACGACTTAATTCACGGTCAAACTCTCTTGCGGGAAAATATTTCGTTACTGACCCAGCTCAAAATTTGCGACATCAAAACTCCATGTTTGAGCTGATTTTTGGATAGGAAGGAGTCGTGCTATGCAAAAATGCAACAGAAACATGTACGGATAAAAAAATTAGTTCTATCCAAATCCGTCATAACCCTATAGCCGAGATATACACTTTAAAAGTTATGTTATTACCTATCAATTTTCAAATAATTGTTTATTTTGAAAAATGCTGCTCAAGACCGCTGCTGTACTGTATTGCTGTTGTTGATAAAGTCTTTCAAACTGAGTTACTCCAGACAGCAAAACTTCTTTCCATTGATGTTGATGTTGATATAATTTGCAAAAGATCACTTTAACCGTAGAACAGTAAGCAAATTATATCCAAACTAGAACAAATTTCGAAATGAAACCGCACTTCTTGTCAAAATTGAAGTTGGACCTATATGATCTCAAATACAGCAACAGCCTTCAACAAGAAAAATATTTGGTACAAGTGATTGGGAATTCTAGGCAAACCCCGCACAAGTTTTTACTCCCACTTTGGTGATGAATTTTCATTGGTTTTCGTAATATTCCACTTCAAAGTCCATTGAGATTTCTTTTTACCAACTGAAAGGCACAGCAGCAGCAAATATGTTGAACCAATGTTATGTAATAAAGCAAGCTGAAAACAATTTATTTACTCAATTATTTTTTAAGCAGTTTTTAATTATTCTTGCATACTTCTATATTAAATAGTAGAGGTCTACAGGTTTCAAGATCAGGGAAATATAGAATTAAATAAACTTAATCTGAGATGGAATAGAATGATTTTTTCATCTTTTTTTTTTGTATCCAATCTCTTTGGTTTGTTGCTTCTAGGAAGTACAATCGAAGTACATCCTATCCAAATTACTTGGGACGTAAGTAATTATTCTCACAATGCTGCTAACAAACCTTTTCTTGAAGACTGCGCCCAGGGTAGTCAGGCTTCGGCTTCCTCAAGGAGAGGTCCTAATGATACACCATTGGAATACGTATCAAAAATTAAGAAAGCATGGGTACTTCATGTATAAGCAAGTGAGATGAGCTATAGGTTGCTATACATACATACTGTAGTTGAAATCCAGTAAGTATATGTTGTTTCTCAGTCAATCAGTTTATGAACTGGTTTTCCCAGCTACAGTGA